>CAIGRB010082982.1:53421-84271 GCA_903798255.1 Fraxinus quadrangulata | reverse complement strand
AGAGAGAGAGAGAGAGAGAGAGATTTAGGTTTTAAATTGATTTTAGGGTTAGAATGCGTAGATAGGATGGGGGGTATAAATTAATTTATAATAATTAAATGAATAACTGATTTTTGTATAATGAAACTTTCAACCTGATTTTTGAATATTAATTTTGAAAAGTGGGATTTTGTGTAATTTTCCCATTAAAAATTCATTTAACTATAATTTCTTTTATCGATTCTAACTTAGTTCAAGCTTATTAAAAATAATTTTTTTTCAAATTTAATATACATGATTAATAATGAGCTACCAAATGAGCCCAACATTGTTATGGTAATATGGTTAAATTTGGAAATTAATATTACACATTAAGTACTTTACTTTAATGAGTTATAACTATAATTTGATTTATTCAAATTAATTTTTTCTCAAGTTCATAATGTGTCATTTATTACGAGTTTCGAAAGAGTCCAATATTGATAGGATACTTTTCAATCCTCCAATAAATACTCATTTTGGATTCTACTAAGTTTTCTTTTAAATATAAATATATTATTTATTTAATTCATAGATCATTTTATTCTACCAAGGTCTCAAAATTTTCAGAACCGACCATCATAATATTGATCATTACTAATATTACACTATTATAAATCATGTTTAACGTTGTCTATCAAATACACCAAACAAACATAGGAGTATGACACTGTGTGGAAAATGTTAGGGGTTGTTCTTTTCATATTTCAGTTTTGTCTTTTTAGTTTTGAATTCATTTTAGATTTTAAGTTTTAAGTGTTCATTTTGAAATTGTTGAAAACATGTTCTTTTTTCCATTTTTAAAAATTGTTTTAAAAAATAAAAAAAATTCCAAAATGCATTTACTCTCTCTCTCTCTCTCTCTCTCTCTCTCTCTCTCTTTTCTTTGTAACATGCCGGAACCCCATCCTCCGGCCACTATCTTCATCGCGAACCACCACCGATCGACTACCTACCTCCGGGTGACTCAGAAATAGCCCTCAATTTAGTTCAAACAACAATTAATCGAAATGAGGGTCGCAATCTCATTTCGCGCAGTCCGAATAAATCTGTGATTCCTGTGACGTCCGTTCAACCCATAGTCGCGGATCACACAGTCACCTTTCTCTCCATCGTCGCACCTAACCCAACCATGGGTCAAACCCAATTTCAACCACATCTCGCTGATTTTATAGGTGAACTTATGGATGAAAACTGAAAATTTGTGGTAGTGGTGGCTGTGGTTGGTGATGATGATGATGATGGTAGCATCGTGTGGTGGTGGTTTTTGTGGTGGTGGTTGTGGTTGGTGATCTGGCAGTTGTGTGGTGTCAATTTTTGTGGTGGTTGCTTTGGTGGTGTTGGTTAGGGTGATGTTGTGGCTGTGGGGGTGGGGGTGGTTTCAAAGATGGTGGTGGTTGGGGTGATGTTGGGGTAGCGACAGCAGTTGGTGGTGTTTTGCAGGCGACAATGGTAGAGGTTGGGGTGATAGTAACTGAAAACAACGAAAATACGTTTTGAAAATTTTGATCAAGTTATAAACGAAAACACTCAAAACGACAATTGTCATTTTGGATTTTCTTTGTAAATTTTAAACTTGTTTTTAAAAATATGTTTTCGATAATAAGAAAGAGAACGTGTTTTCTCTATTTTGAAAAATCGAAAATAGTAATGGATTGAAAACAGTAAAAAGAACAGGCCCTTATATGTTAGAGAAACGTCACAACAATATTTCAACTACTACACATGAACTCTTAACACATGTAATACTTTGGCCAAGTTGAAAAAGGATTTGCCCACGAAAACATTATGGGCCCATTTGACATGACTTCTGAAAAGTCAAAAGAAACTTTTGAAATTTAAAAGCTGTTTTTGAACACGTTTGACTAATTTTGTGAAAGTATTTTTTGATAGTTACGAAAGCTTTTAGAGAAAATTGGTCCAATGTGATTTTCTTTAAAAGCACTTCTGAAATAAGAAATTCTTTTAAAAAGTTCCAAATAAAAATTAAGATTGCTTCCTCCAAAATCAAGAACATTTTTCCCAAATGAATCGTTATCTTGTAAAGGCATGTTAAAAGAAAATTTAT
Organism: Fraxinus quadrangulata; assembly: GCA_903798255.1. Taxonomy (NCBI): domain Eukaryota; kingdom Viridiplantae; phylum Streptophyta; class Magnoliopsida; order Lamiales; family Oleaceae; genus Fraxinus; species Fraxinus quadrangulata. The sequence continues at coordinate 82,185 of CAIGRB010082982.1, read as the reverse complement.
TTTTGCTTAAATAAAAATGTATATATCAACGTATAAAATTTTGAACTATTTCTCTTATGTTTAGTTTGTATTTTTGTGATGTAAAGAGAATAAATTTTTATCGTGTTAAAAATAAATTAAAATGAGATCTTTATTTATCTTATTCTGATCACTTTATGATAATAATTTCACAACGCTTGTCATTATGAATACGAACGTGATGGATTACACACACAAACAAAAAAAAAATTAAAAATTTGGAATTGATATTGGACCTAGTTCGAATAGGAGATTATTAGTATCGAAAAAATTCGTATATGGATCGTTACAAAATATTATTTCATATTTTACTATGTAATGTTCAAATTACGACAAATATCATTTTATATATGAAATATATTAAAAATTACTAATTTCTAATAATAGAACACAAATAACAATTTGTAACTGAAATATCTTGAATATTGTCCACTTTACGTCTCACATTTAATACCTCTTCAAAAAAAAAAAAAAGATTAATTCAAAAAATTGAGAATGGGTAAAGAATATGAATGGTTTCCCTTGCTTAACCAGACTGTATTTCTCTCACTCAACTGGAACGCAGAAATAGCAGAATATGCACAAAAAAATTCAATTTCGAAGCCCATCCTGGGGCCAAACTGTTGGAACATTGGGTTTTATTAGTTGGTTTGACCAACTTTTGACCAATTATTTTAGCGGGTTCCATTAGTTGGACAAAATGTTTCTTTGGCTGAATGTGTTCTACTCCATAAGTAGATTAATGTAGTGTATTTATTTTCTCAAAACCAATTTAAAGTGAATGAGAAATTAATGCCATAAGATGATCACTTGAAGTTGAAATAAATTGGAATAAAATTGGTAGAAAATTGGAAAAGTGTCAATCTCACAAAGGAAAGCTAGAATAATATAAATCACTTTATATTGCTCAAGTTTGGGATTTAGATTTGGGCTCCAAGGAGTACCAATAGTTTTTGAAGGGGAGAGAACCTACTTGATAGTAGGTTGGGCCAAAACTCACACGCGCGCGCCGCTGTCGTCCGACCGATCGGCCGGCTCAGCATGGGTCACGAGTCGTGGGTTTAGGTTTGGGCCAAGCTGATATATATTTTTTGGTAAAATAATATTTGATTTATATTATTTAAAATATTATATAATATTTTTTCCCCGATTTTATGTGCTGACACGTGGATTCTTCTAGAAGGACGGTTGATGGTTGGCGGTTGGCAGTTCCTGTCCAAACAGTTTGTCTGTTGGAGACACAACTTTTCGATTGTTGTGTCTTTTGGACACAACCTTTCAATATCTATAAATTGGACTCCCCATATCCAGTTTTCATTCACCCCAAAATCAATTCTGATTTTCTTTCTTCTCCCAAAACTATTCTTACTCTTTGCATTATTCATATTTTGCAATCCAGTCTCGAAAAATAATTTTCGTGCATTTTAGTCCTCCAACTTTTAGAGAGATCAAAACGTGAGTAGATTCGCCGGACTTGTAATTTGTAGTGCTAATATTACAAGTCGATGTCGTTGTATCTTAGGAGACTAGTGTCGGAATACCGTGTTAAAATGAACACAACAGTGAGAACTCAAAAATATTAGGAAGGTTATTGTATTGATACTATTGTCTTGATTTATACCAACGGCTGACAGTTCACCGCGTTCACTGATTAGTCAAGTAAATCCGATAGTATTCTATTAGGGAATGTTCAAACCCAAAAGGTACCTATCCGGATGCGATAACATTCTGTCTGATCTCTCTATAGGGTTTGCATAGTGTATTGCATTAATTTTCATTCATGTGAGAGATTGTTGGAAAATTGGATTTTATTAGTTGGTTTGACCAACTTTTGACCAATTATTTTAGTGGGTCTCGTTAGTTGGACAAAATATTTCTTTGGCCGAATGTGTTCTACTCCATGAATAGATTAATGTAGTGTATTTATTTTCTCAAAGTCAATTTAAGATGAATGAGAAATTAAGGCCATAAGATGATCACTTGAAATTGAAATAAATTGGAATAAAATTAGTGAGAAATTGGAAAAGTGTCAATCTCTCATAGGAAAGTTAGAAAAATATAAACTACTTTATATCGCTCAAGTTTGGGACTTGGGTTTGGGCCCCAATGGGTACCAATAGTCTTTGAAGGGGAGATAACATATATGTTAGTAGGTTGGGCCAAAGCCCACATGCGCTTGCCGTCGCAATCCGTCCGTCCGATCGATCGGCTCGGCACGGCGCGGGTCGTTGTCTTGGACTTGGGCCAAGCTGATATATATTTTTTGATAAAATAATATTTGTTATATTATTTTTATATTATTTAAAATATTATATAATATTTTTTCCCCGATTTTCTATGAGAAGGACGGTTGGCGGTTGACGGTTCCTGTCTAAACAGTTTGTCTGTTGGAAACACAACTTTTCGACTGTTGTGTCTTTTGGACACAAACTTTCAACTTCTATAAATTGGCTCTACATACCCGATTTTCATTCGCTCCAAAATCAATTCTGATTTTATTTATTCTCCCAAAATTATTCTTACTCCCTGCATTATTCATATTTTGCAATCCCGCCTCGGAAAATAATTTTCGTATATTTTAGTCCTCCAACTTAAGAGAGATCAAAACATGAGTAGGTTCGCTGGAACTTATAATTTGTAGTGGTACTATTACAAGTCAAGGTCGTTGTATCGTGGGAGACGAATGTCGGAATACCGTCAATACCAGTACGGTGCATTATCATCTTAAGGAGAAAGAGTCGAACTCTTGCCACGACCATTTATAGCATTCACTTTTTCACGCCGTTATTCTGTCCAAGACATTTCGTGGTGATATTATTACTTGCCTACTTCCAACACAAACTATTATTCTTTCCTTTCTCCCTCAATCAATCATAGCACATGCTCCAAAAAATACACGGGCAGTGTTGGCGTGGCTGCCTATGGTGTTGTTAGGGTGGAGTGTTTAGTTGGAAATTCGATATTGAGCCCTTGTTTGATGCACATTAAAATTTTCGTTCTCATTTTTCTACTCATTTTCAACCACACATATTTCAATAAAATAATATTTTCTATCACATCAATAACTTTTCCTTCTTTTTCAACAACACATTCTCTATCAATCTACTATTTCAGAATACATTTTTACAAAATAATATGGTTCAAACACATCCTGAACTACACTTATGCTAAAAATTCTTGCTTTTTTTCTACATGGTCGTATCATCTCCATAAAAATAAATAAATAAAAATATCGTGAGTCATTACTTGATACCAAACAAAAATTTCATTAAAATCTAAATTCACATAAACACAGTCGTCATTTCTAACCATTCAAATTTTGTAATGTTCACAGATAATAATAGGACAAGCTTTTCTTGCCCCTGTGACATCATACAATCTCTATACTAGCTATCACTCCTGCATGTATATCCAGAAAACAATGAAAATCAGCAGGATTTTACGAGCTCTGTTGACCACTTACAAACCAACCTACCAGTATCGCCAATTTTCACAACCATGAATCTCCTTTTGCCTTTAGCAACTTCTGTTTCCTCAAAGTTGCCATCGACACAGTACTCCTTAGAGGTGGTTTTAGTCCTGTTGTGAATTTTGATTATTTAATTTCGTTGGAAATGTTAAGTAAATATTCTTTTTGTCAACTAGAGAAAGATTTTGCCCCCCAAATAACTAAAGATGAAGTTAGTGAAATATCAGTTGACAATTTAGCTCATATTCGAGTTGAGTTATTGTCCACTCCAACAAAAAGAATTGTAATTCGATAGTTAATATGCAAAATAAGGCCTACTTGACAAAGTCGAAATGACATGACCTTAGGACATACCTATATATTCTTCTCTCTATTTTTTTCTTCTTTTCCAAGTCTACAGAAATTCATAGCTCCTAAAATATTGAATTGTTCGCATTTTTCTTTCACTTGCTATTGGGTCAACGAAAAAAAAAAAAAAATTAAAAAAAAAGGACTCGTGATCAACCTTACAAATTTGACCATTGGTGTTACAACGTATGACATGTATATTTCACCTTCCAATACGATAATTTTCCTTTCGTAATACTAGAAAATATTAAAAAAAAAAATCCATCTAACATTTCTTTAATACACGATATATAGAATATTCATGTAAAGTCGTAGACTTTTAACCCGGTTTACTTTTATTCCATGCCTTTTTCTTTGAGAAAATTTGTTACATATCTTAATGATGATTTTGAAAAATAATCATTGAAAATTCCATTTTTTTGGGATAGTATATATTATCTTCTCCTTATATCTTCTCCTTAAGAAATTATTCGTTAATGTCGTTTTCATGCTTCAAGTAGATGAGATGCATTATTGGCTTCAAGGAACTTGAGATGATACACTATCTTTTATTTTAGTAGCATTTGCATCCTTGTTCACGGTTTACATCTAAAAACATTGTTATAACTTGATGGAAAAAAATATTTCCTCTTTAGTTAAAATAAGCAATAGAATAAATATAAGTAGAATAAACAACACATCCTTCAATCCTAATCCATCTCAATCACATTTAAGGATGACAATGGTGTGGGGCGGGTATTAAAATATCTACGTTGATGTACTTATTTAATTTTTTTAATATTTTTTATTTTTGAAATATGATTTAAATTGTAAAATAATAAAATAATAGTCCACTAAAAATCCCACCCTCAATTCAGAGCAAGGCAAGGTTTAGACACGTAATTTTGCCATCCCTATCCATATCTACTCATTTTTATTCGTAAAATATAAAATAATTGTCCGTGCAAAAAATCTCTACCCCCAAGTCAGGGCATAGTGGAACATGGACATGTAATTTTACCATGCCTATCCACATTCACTCAATTTAATTTCTATAATTGTTTTCTATAATGTTCAAGTTTGAGGGTTGGGAGTGTGAGCTAGGGATTGTGAACATGAATCTTGTTCACATCTCGCTAACTTATTTACTATCCCCCAATCAAATTTAAACACATCATTGTAATTTCAATTGTCGAAAATGCTACTAAAGTAGAAGGGTGAAGTGTTAAATGACGAGAAATAGAATTGCGGCTAGAAGTACAAAAGGATTAAAGTTACAGACTAATTATGCAATTTAGCCTAAAATAATAAAGAATTAAGCCAAATGTCTATCACATGAGTTTGTCTCAAGTGGGGCCCACCAGAATAAAAATGAAAAAAAAAATAAAAAAATTATCCACCCCCATATGTGAAACACCCACCCTTTACATGAAGCATGATTAAATATTACAAGCAGCCTCGTGCGGTCTTACCCATTCATCTTCATACGAAGTTTCGTTTCAACTTTCATACGTCTACATGATATAAACCTGACCTTTGTTCCCATTAATTCCTCCAACAACTCTTTGTAACACACCAGAGCAACGACGACTTCAACATTTGTCACTTATTTTCTAAACACACCTACCGTTCATACATCTTTTTTCCCAATAAATCTGTAATAGCAAAAAGGGGGAAAAATTAGATTCAGAGGATGGCCAATCCAGGGGCATATGAAGAACATCTCCCGGCCGTGCCCGCATGGCTAAACAAAGGCGACAACGCCTGGCAAATGACGGCTGCCACTCTAGTTGGCCTCCAGAGTATGCCGGGACTGGTAATGTTGAAATATCTTGTCTAAAAACTTAAATTGTCCCTTCAGTTTGATATTTTTTTCATAAATTTTGTGTTCAACAGGTAATCCTGTATGCCAGCATTGTGAAGAAGAAATGGGCAGTAAATTCAGCTTTCATGGCGCTCTACGCCTTTGCAGCCGTCCTAATATGTTGGGTTCTACTTTGCTACCGCCTCGCCTTTGGTGACAAGCTCTTGCCTTTCTGGGGCAAAGGCGCCGTTGCTTTAGGTCAAAGCTACCTCATCAAGCGCGCGTCTATACCAGAAAGCACACACCGTTATGCCAATGAAACGATTGAATCTCCTATGAATCAGCCATTTTTTCCGATGGCGTCTCTAGTGTATTTCCAGTTCACCTTTGCAGCCATTACGACGGTTCTACTGGCGGGTTCTGTGCTTGGTCGGATGAATATCAAGGCCTGGATGGCTTTTGTTCCTCTCTGGCTCACATTTTGTTACACTGTTGGAGCATTCAGTTTGTGGGGTGGGGGCTTTCTTTATCACTGGGGTGTCATTGATTATTCTGGTGGCTATGTCATTCATCTTGCATCAGGGATTTCTGGTTTCACCGCTGCTTACTGGGTAATATTCTATACACGAGTCAGATCTTGTCCTCGATTTTACCTACGTTATATTAATTAATTCTGTCTTCAATTTTTCAATCAAATATCTGATAAATGCACAATTTCCATAAATTGGTAGAGGAGCTACGCTAACCCAGAACCTTGAATTACATATATAGCTGAGTGTCCAACATGAAAAATTCAATAAAAGTTGGGTGAAGTTCTTAAATTTCTTTTCTGAATAAGAAAATATTGATGGGTAGATTCGTCGCCCATCTTGATGATCAAGCTCTGATCTAACTTTTATGTGTTGGAACTGGTTGGTCCGATAGCATCTTGAACTACCTATATGATTTAGTAATTTTAAGACCCATTTGTTTCCCATTATTTTATCAAAAGAATGTATTTTTGACCCTTTTTTTAAACAAATGGATCCTACTTTGAGACAATTTGGCCTAACAAAAGCGGCTGCTTCCCATTGCAACGGTACAAATTTTCATTAAAATTGAAAACAAACAGGGGCTTAAATTTTTATCTTCAATAAGTGATATACGTTAGTTGAACTAATAACAGCAGATAGAATGGTCTAATTGAAACAAAACCGAAGCTTGAACAAGATAATTGAGTTTGTATGTGTGATGAAACAGGTCGGTCCAAGGTTGAAAACTGATCGGGAAAGGTATGTTCCGAACAATATTTTGCTGATGCTTGCCGGCGCCGGATTGCTATGGATGGGATGGTCAGGCTTCAATGGTGGAGCTCCTTATGCTGCAAATTTAATTTCTTCAGTAGCTATATTAAACACAAACATTTCAGCTGCAACAAGCCTTCTTGTATGGACAACCCTTGATGTTTTTTACTTTGGAAAGCCATCAGTCATTGGAGCTGTTCAAGGAATGATAACTGGCCTTGCTTGCATAACACCCGGCGCAGGTACGTTACAACTAAATATGCACATTTGAATATTGTCTGATGAATCATCTCGACTAAATGCTTACAACATGTATTAAATGGTATCTTCTAAAATCGTAGATTATCAAAGAGGAAACACAGATAGAGACAATAAGACTTCGATGCAAGGATGAAATTTGATTCTCTATGAAACAATCCCTAAAATTTAATCATATTTATGAACTTAATTTGTCATGATCAAATTATCGAAATTCAGTTTTGGGTACATACAGGAGTGGTTCAATCGTGGGCGGCAATAGTATATGGAATGCTTTCTGGTAGCATTCCATGGTATTCAATGATGATTCTTCACAAGAAGTCCACTTTGCTACAAAAGGTATACTTTCGTGCTGTATTTTGCTTCTTAAAAATTCTCAGTTTGCACAGCTTTTTTTTTTATTATTATTATTTTAGTATTGAAATTTCTGCACGTGTACAATTAAGAGGTTGTGCAAAGTCTGGTTCACACTGGTTTTTCTTTTTAGTAGGCGATTATATGATCTTATTGAAAATATTCATAAAATATTTTTGTAGTAAAAGAAAATTTATTTAAAAGTCGTATTAAAACATGTGTCGATCTTATGCTACTTTTTTCTTTCATTCAAGGTGAGAATATCTAGAAGAAGTATCGACAGTTTAGATCTCCGTAAATGGACAAATACCATAAAAGTTTTCGGTCGAGGAAAGGAATTTAATGAAAATGAAGTTCGACCACCACGTGTGTGGTCATGAGATTGACCATTATTAAAACGATTTTCTTGTAGTGAAAAATAGGTGAGAGGAGTAATGTGAACCCAAAGTGTTGGTCAATTTTGGGTATATAGCCAACTAGCACAAGTTGTGTCAAAAAGGAATATTAATATCCCATTAAAGATTAGTTTTATTTTGAGATCTTCTAGAAGCATATCTGGTCGGACCAATGGAATTTTTATTTTTCAAACCATTCTACCAAATCAAGTAAAAAAAATCATTGATAAATTAATAAATCAATTTTTAATCTCAAATTGAAAGAAAATAAATAGTGTCATAATTGTCTAACCCTAATACTAAATCAATTTTCAATATATTATTTTTCGATAATTTGCTGACATTTTCATACGAAATTACTCATAATACACACACACACACACTTGATTAATTTTGCATTTAATTCCCACTTGCATAATCTTCACCTGTTGGGACATACTAGCACATTTTATAATTTTTGCCCGGCTTCCTTTTTTATGTTTATTAGCTGTAATCAGTGTTTACCATTAGTATTAAGACCTGTTTGGCATGACCTTTGAAAAGCAAAATGTGCTTTCGAGATTCAAAAACAGTTTTTGGATCATTTGGATAATTTATGAAAGAGATTCTTCTAATTAGAAGAGTTTTTAGAGAAAGCTAATTTAACGTAACTTCCTCTAAAAACACTTTTGGAATATAATACACTTTTAAAAATTAATTTTCGAACAAAAAAGTAAGTTAGCCTCCTCTAAAAACCTTTTCTACAGGAAGTAAAAGTCTTGCCAAACGTGTCCTTATTCATGAATTATAAATAAACAAGAGAAATCACAAAGTAGAAAATAATTTAGTATCGTTCTTTTAAGTAATTTTATATTGATCAGTAGTACTGAACCATTTTAAAAAAGAAAAATGTGTGTATAATATGTCCTAATATTGCATAATATGTTTATCAGGTTGATGACACCTTGGCCGTCTTCTACACACACGCGGTGGCCGGAATTCTAGGCGGCCTTTTAACTGGGCTATTCGCAGAACCCGACCTTTGCAAGATGATACTGCCGGTAAAAAACACCAAGGGTGCATTCTATGGCAACGGCAGCCAATTCGTCAAGCAATTAGTCGCAGCACTTTTTATAATTGGTTGGAATATATTGTCAACAACAATAATTCTTTTGTTAATCAGAATTTTGATACCTTTAAGAATGCCAGAAGAACAGCTTATGATTGGAGATGATGCAGTGCATGGAGAAGAAGCCTATGCCCTTTGGGGAGATGGGGAAAAATATGATGCCACACAACATGGTTGGCATAATTCAGCTCACGTTGAAATGTTGGCACAACCAGGGGGTGCTAGAGGAGTCACTATTAATTTATAATGCTTGAATTAGTTTGAATTATTAATTTTTTCTATAGTTGTAGATATGGTTTGAGGAATGTTCGAATTGCTGAGTACGAATTTGATGTAACGTTGAGTGTGTGGAAGAAAAATTTGTTGAAATGGAAAGATTTCATTACATATGCATAGAAGAAAAGCGTGAATAATATAGAGAGAGTTTAGTTTACCAGTAAATGTTGGTTAAAATGTCAAAGAATGTCATGTTACATATTTGTATATGCGTGCTTACAGAACTTCTCGATGAAATTAGTTGTCCCTAGTTCTAAAAACAAGAAGCTATTCTTGTGTTAAGTTGAGTCAACATTTTCCTTTTTCTACAACTACCCAAATTAGAGCGCATGCCTCGAAAGCCCTACAACAAGGGTATATGACCTCGTTTTTCAACAAAAGTGTTCCTTCAATACAAATGGAATGGACGAGTGGATCCTAAAGACATTTTATACAACTCTATATCACAGCCCGAAGTTGCAAATATCATCGACCATTTGAACTACTACACATGCCACTATATCAAGATCCGTACGCGTAGCTAGATCGGGTGGGAACAATAATATAGGAGGGACGCAAGGGGAAAAAAAATATGACATGTTTATGTGTCTGGGCCCAAGAATAAATGACTATTAGAAGACGGTGGTATTACACCATACATTTTCATTATATATAACAATCTTTTAAAATTCAGAAAACATTGGTTTTTATTAATGGATGTGGGCTTATGTGGGCTTAAGTGGTTCTCTTAACACTTAATGGGCCGGTGCTATTAGTAACCTTTCTATTGTTTCTTACCCCTTACTATTTTTGCTTAAGTGGCACTCACTTATTGGTAGCATAGTATGACCCGGATTGTGTGCTTGTTTGGAACCATTTATGGCCCTTGGATTTAATCTAAGGTTGGGATCATTCTTGGCTTGATATTTTACTTGGGCCTTAGCTATTGTGGCATTCTCTCCTCTCCTTTTTGAAGAAGCTCTCGATTTTCTCTCTGTACTGCCCGTTCTTCTTGCTCTTCTGGAATATCCTAAAATTGACTTTGGTTAGCCGGTTGGTGAGAGATATACCTGTGTAGATTTAGGCCTGAAATAGTAGCTAAGTGTTGGTTCATTCTTGAGGGGGGTCAGGTTTTAGGGTTGTTCTTGGCTGCTTGGATCGATGACCTTCGTCAAGTTGTAGGAGACTTTGGCTGGTTCTAATCTCTCACTGGACGGCGAAATTGCATGACATGGAAGGTTGTTCCTGAGCTTAACATTTTCAGCCGTAGAAGGGAAGTAAAACTCGATTTCTCTAGTTCAGTTCTCTATGATTTCTTTATGTAATGTGGTGTTTAATATCTGTTGAGTTTAGAAACTGTAACTACTTACTGTTTTTCTTAACAAAACTGGTATCAGAGCTTTCGGTCTAGGGCTTGGCCGTGTTCTTCCATTTTATATGCTATTTGGGTCTTTCTTCTAGAGTGATATATCTGTATAGACAATTAAAGATCTAAATAGACAATATCACTTTAGGCATCTTGTTTTAAGCTCGACTCTTGACTTTTCTATGTTTTTTGTTGTGCATGTTGCTGGGTGATTGGGTGATTGGTGGCTCTGACTGGTTGGCTCAACTGAGTACTTGAGGTTATATTTACTGTTTCTCAATAGTAATTGGTAAGATTGTTCCAAACTCATCTTTAAGTTAGGTTTGGTATTCTTTCCTGATTAATGCATGTTTAACAGATTGTTTGTCTAAGAATTCTGGTGATTGAGTTCTTGTGACTGGTTTGTAATCTAGGATGCATGCTTACTTGTTCAATATACCAGTGTATTGACTGAGCTGTAATCACACATGCTCACATCACACTGAGGTTTCGTGATCGAATTGTTTCATTGCTGTGCTTCATTTCTAGACATTGGTTTTTTAACTCTGCATTCATACTTTGTATTGATCATCTGGAAAAGATTTTTTCAAAACCTTTTCTGTTGTGTCCATCAGTACGGGCCACTCTTTTACATAATTCAGAATGAGTTCGAGGGTCGAATTATCGCAATTCGATGGAAAGGGGGACTACTCAATTTGGAAATGAAAATGAAGGCCATTTTGGTCCAACGGAGAGTTGCAAAAGCTCTCGATGATCCTACTACTTTTTCTGATGATTTAAAGGCTAAACCTGCTGAAATTGAAGAAATGAATGAAATTGCTTATAGTTCTATAATCTTGCATTTATCTGATAATATTGTTAGACAAGTTGATAGTGCTAAAGAACTTTGTGGACTGCATTAGATACTTTGTTCTTGACTAAAACTTTGCCTAACAAGATATATTTGTTAGAGAAACTGTTTAGTTTTAAGATGGACCCGGGGAAGGATGTAGAAGGAAATTTGAGCGATTATAGCATAATCGTTAAGAATTTGGCTCACACAATAAGAAATTTGAGGATGAAGATTTAGCTGTAATACTGTTAAATTTATTGCCCGAATCTTATAAAGAAATCAGAAATGCCACAAAGTACGATAGAGACGCTCTTTCACAAGCCATTGTGGTAGATGCTTTAAAATCACGGGAACTTGAACTGAAAAGGGAGAACAGAACTAACTTTAGATAAAAAAAAGTCTATTTGTTATGGGAATACCTGAAAAGAAAGAATTTAACTTCCATAACAAGAAAGTAAGGGAAAAATCTAAAATGAGATCAAAATCTAAAGACATGAGTGGTAAGAAATGTTATCATTGTAGAAAGTTAGGACATTTCAAGAAAGACTTCTTCGACTTGAAAAAGAAACAAAAAGAATTGAACAATACTGATCTAAGTAATATTGCCGTTGTTTCTGAATTCGATAGTTTACATGTCCTGAATGTGTCTGAGAGAGAATTTGATGAAAATGGACCCTAGACACATGGTACACTTTTCACATGTGCCCTGAAAGGTCTTGGTTCTATAACTATAGAGAGATTGAATCTAGGAAGGTCTACATGAGAGACAATAATTCTCAGAATGTGGTTGGAGTTGATGACATAGCCATCATGATGTATGATGGGGCTGTCAGGCAACTCAGAAATGTTAGATATGTCCCTAATTTGAAGAGGAACATCATTTCCTTAGGTACTCGTTAAGATGAAGAATATACCTTCATATCTGGAAGTAACGTTCTGAAAATTTGTAAGGGATCTCTGATAGTTATGAAAGGATCTAAGAGGAATGGACAGTACTATCTTGAGGGCAAAATTGAAACAACACCGATTCTAGTCTTCTTACAGTTAGTAAAGACAAAACTGAACTTTGGCATAATAGAATGAGTCATATTGGATTTAAAGGGTTAAAATCTTTAAGTAATCAGAAATTACTTGAAAAAGATGACATTGAAGCTATTGATTTCTGTGAGACTTGTGTTTTGAGTAAGTCCCATAAGGTGAGCTTTGAAGCTAGCTCTTATAGAACCAGCAGACCATTGGACTATGTCCATGCTGATCTATGGGGCCCTGAGAAGCATTCCACATTTGGTGGAAGTAAGTACTTCTTGTCCTTAGTGGATTAGTGGATGATTACTCAAGAAAAGTTTGGATTTATCCTTCGAAGGCTAGGTCTGAAACTTTTGGAAAATTCACAATTTGGCTTAAGTCCGTTGAAAACCAGTTAGACAAGAAACTTAAAACATTAAGAACTGATAATGGGCTTGAATTCTGTAATTTTTGAATTTGACAACTTTTGTAAGCAAAAGGGGATAACAAGACACGGAACAGTTAAATACACACGTGAACAGAATAGGGTCGCTGAGAGAATGAACAAGACCATAATGAACAAGGTTAGGTGTATGTTGATTAGCTCTGGCCTTACCAAAGGTTTTTGGGCTGAAGCTGCAAGTACTGTAGCTTATCTGATTAATAGGTTTCCGTCCAGTAGTATAGGTTTTAAGACTCTACAGGAATTGTGGCCAGGGGAGCCTCCAAATCTAAGTCACCTAAGGGTGTTTGGATGTGCTGCATATGCACATCAATTTGAAGGGAAATTTGAGTCTAGAGCTGTCAAGTGTGTGATGTTAGGATATCTCGAGGGTGTGAAGGGCTATAGGTTGTGGGTTTTAGGGGTTCAGGGAATTAAGATTATTAACGGCAGGAATGTAGTCTTTAATGAATCTGAAATGCCATGTCTAAAACAGAAAACTGATGAAGCTAACAAATCTGAAACTGAGAGGAGTATTCAGACTGAGGTGAAGCTGACCAATCTTGATTCACCTACACCTGGGAATGACGGTAATGACCCTATACATCATGAAACTGAAACTGAAAATGAAGAGGTAACCGAACTTCAAGATAACATTGAACCAGTTGAAGTTGAACATTTTAATGATCAGCCACCTAATCAAGATTATCAGCTTACTAAGGATAAGGCGAGAAGGCAGATCAAGCCTAACCCCAGATATGAATCCCTAAACTTGACTGATTTTACCTTAGTCTCAGGTGAAGCCCTTGAATAGATAGAATCTACCACTTATGAAGAAGCAATTAATGGAAATTATTCTGAAAACTGGATAAAAGCTATGCAGGAAAAAATGAAATCTTTGAGTGATAATAAAACCTGGAAACTTGTTACGAGACCTAAAGATCAAAAATTGATTCCATGTAAGTGGATCTACAAGTTAAAGGAAGGTCTGGGCCCTAATAATCCTGTGAGGTTTAAGGCGAGATTAGTGGCTAAGGGTTATACTCAAAGAGAGGGCGTTGACTATAATGAGATATTTTCACCCGTGGTTAAGTACAAGACAATCAGATTGATGTTGGCTCTTGTTGTTTAATTCAATTGGCAACTTGAACAACTCGATGTAAAAACTGCATTTTTACATGGAGAGTTGGAAGATGATATCTTCATGAGCCAACCACAGGGGTTTGTAGTTAGAGGCAAATCTGATTATGTGTGAAAGTTAGAGAAATCTTTGTACGGGCTGAAACAGATCCCAAGACAATGGTACAAGAGGTTTGATAACTATGTACTGAAGATAGGATTCAAAAGAAATGAATTTGATGCTTGCTTGTATTTTAATGACATAAAGAGCGGTTGTGAAGTCTACTTGCTGCTTCATGTTGATGATACACTGTTAGTTGGACTTAACAAGTCTAAAATTAATGAACTGATAGATCTTTTAAAATTTGAATTTGACATGAAAGATTTAGGAATGCTAGAAAGATCATCGGGATGGTGATAACAAAAGATATGGCTAAGAATAGGTTATCTATTTTGCAAGAGGCTTATTTGAGCAAAGTAGTAACAAAATTTGGAATGAAAGATAGTAAAATAGTGAATGTGCCTCTTGCTAGTCATATGAATTTTTTACATGATCATTCACCTAAATTTGAGTCTGAATTGAAAGAAATGGAAAATGTACCTTATGCTAATGCCATAGGTTCTGTCATGTTTTCTATGATCACTACTAGACATGATCTTGCATTTTCATCAGTCTCCTAAGTAGATTTATATCCAATCCTGGTAAGCCGCATTGGGCTGGTATGAAATGGCTATTGAGGTATTTGGTTGAGACTTTAAATATAGGCTTAGTGTATGAGAAAAGATCTAAAAAGTTAACTCTTAAAGGTATGTTGATGCTGACTTTATTGGTGATAAAGACAGTAGGAAATCAACTACAGCATACTTCTTTACCCTAGGTGATAACTGCATAACATGGAAATCTCAGCTACAACCTTTAGTGACTCTGTCTAGTACTGAGGCCGAATATGTTGCTATAATCGAAGCGATTAAGGAATGTATTTGGTTGAAAGGAATCTTAAAAAAATTGAATTTCATGCGTGATAAACCTATTATGTTTACTGATAGTCCAAGTGCATTGTCACTTATTAAGTACCCTAAACATATTGAGGTGAAGTATCATTTCATTCGTGAGAAACTGTCTCAAGGTGAAGTCGAACTTGTTAAGATTCATACTGATAGGAATTCCTCTGATGTGGAAACAAAAATTCTGCCTTTAGGAAAATTTAAATTATGTTTATATTTGCTGCATATTGACACTGGTTAATTTTTCTTACAGGTAGTGGGCGATGATGATGAACAGTCCTTCCATGTGCAATTTCACAATCGAGAGAGTGTATGTGTTACAAGAACCAAGGTGAAGAATGTGGACTTATGTGAGCTTTAGTGGTTCTCCTAACACTTAATGGGCCGATGCTATTAGTAACATTTCTATTGTTTCTTACCCCTTACTATTGTTGCTTAAGTGGCACTCACTTATTGGTAGCATAGTATGACCCGGATTGTGTGCTTGTTTGGAACCATTTATGGCCCTTGGATTTAATCTAAGGTTGGGATCACTCTTGGCTTGATATTTTACTTGGGCATTGACTATTGTGACCTTCTCCCCTCACCTTTTGGAAGAAGCTCCCGATTTTCTCTCTGTACTGCCCGTTCTTCTTGCTCTTCTAGAGTATCATAAAATTGACCTTGGTTAGCCGGTTGGTAAGAGATATACCTGTGTAGACATAGGCCTGAAATAGTGGCTAAGTGTTGGTTCGTTCTCGAGGGCTTAGGTCAGTTTTTAGGGTTGTTCTTGGCTGCTATGGTAGATCCCTTGGATCGATGACCTTAGTCAAGTTGTAGGAGACTTTGGCTGGTTCTAATCTCTCTCTGGACAGCGAAATTGCATGACATGGAAGGCTGTTCCTGAGCCTAACATTTTCAACCGTAGAAGGGAAGTAAAACTCGATTTCTCTAGTTCGGTTCTCTATGATTTCTTTATGTAATGTGGTGTTTAATATCTGTTGAGTTTAGAAACTATAACCATTTACTGTTTTTCTTAACAAAGGAGAAAAAAGTCAATTTGTTCCAAAACCTAAAATCACTATCCCCAACCCTACCCACCGCCATTCATGACTGTCACCTTCAAGCTGTCAATTGCCATTCATGATCGCCACCATCTGAGCCACCGAACACCACCACCATCTTTTACCACTGTTGTCATCGCCCCGCTATTTCTTCCTCTACCTCACCGTCACGATCCTTTTTGCAATTTTCAAAAAGATTTCAGATCTCAAATGAGATCTAGTTTTCAAAGTTTCTCGACAATTATTCTTTGGAAAAAGAGTATTGAATAATGATTTTTAGGAAAATGTATAATTAAAAAGTATGAAAAAATTTTGAATTTACATGCAAAATATTTTATTGTGTAAACGTGTGGTTGAAAAGGAGTGTGTAGAAAAAAAAATTTGAAAATCATGATTGTCAAACGGGGGCAAATTTTGATAAGAATTAAGGAGATAACAATAAGAACCTGATTTGTTTGGATAAAAATTAGATTTGAAATACACAAAATAAAGAGCTAAAATATAAAATATTGTTGGAGTGTATAAAAAAAAATTACTATACAAATTTAAAATGCTTTCTATTATATATAAAATATTCTTTATACATAAGAGTCTTGTTATATGAAGTTAATAAATTGAACCTCACTCTAGATCCCTTGAGAACATGGGAAAGTAGATAACTTTTACATGAACACACGGATGATAGCAGGGGGCACTATGAGCCCAAATACATTTATAAGGACGTGGCTCGTGGTTTGGTTAAAGTTTCCATCATGTGTCCCCCTTAAGAATAAGGATCAACTTGATTAACCATACGAGTTTTGACTTGAGAGACGTGTCTCCGGCTACCATGATCTAATAGAAGTCTCAAAGTTCACAACTCTACCTATATATAACATATTAAATATCACGTTGAGTGAAAATAATTTTTTTGATGATTTTTTAATAATATCTTTTTTTTTTCGTTTTTTAATATATAATAAATACTATAAAATTCTTGTTTATGAATTTTGTGTTATTAATTCTAAATAAATTAACATTCACATTGATCTTAACTTGATGAGACTTAATCAATTTGAATCTAGAGTTATTATAAATGAATTTATTTTTATTAATATATCTAAAAAATTTAATTGATGTTTAAATTCATGTATTAGCAACTAATTTTTATATATCGAATATAGTATAAAAAAAAGTTGTTGATCATTTGTAGTATTTTATCATCACAAAAATTTGAATTATGAAAGTTGAGTTTTGAAAGTATAATTTTCTTCTCATAAATTTGTATCCTAATTTGTATTTTTTTTAAATTCGTTTGAGATTCATCAAATCGTCCTAATAAATTAGTATCAAATATTACTTTTACAACACTTACAAAGTATTTCAGAACACCATGTAATGCACGTTCAAGTCTAACTATTGCTAATAAAACTGGCAAGCTTCATGAGGACTCACTACAAACTAGATCTCTATGGTTTGCTTCTCAATTCAACTTCACCACTCATGGGGATGTCCCTTCGAATCTTAGCCCATGGTTTGGCATTCATTTTTTAAAATTCATTTTTTTTTTCAAATTCATTTTCAACAACACACTTTAAAAAAAAAAAAAATTCAAAATCTACTAAACTTTCGATTTTTATCAAAACCAAACTAGGACTATAACACTATTAGTAATGCAATCAATTTGATGATCTAAAAAGATATTTTTTTAAGAAATAAACCCCCGTTTATTTGACTTTCCCTAGAATAGGTCTAAGGTAGAGATAACATCTCCAAAAGACCATCTACTTTTAAAGAGCATATTTTACAATTTGGAGAGCATCTACAAATTTAAAAGAAAAAACTTTAAAATACTCCAACACACACTTTATATTTAATACTTCACTTTATTATTCTAAAAATATTTATTATTTTTTCCTATATTTTATTTTCACTAGCTTCTTTTAAATTATTATATTATTTTTCTCCATTAAAAATTGAAATACTTTCAATAACTTTAATTATAGAGAGTGAATTTGACTCTTCAAATTTAGAGAGTCAAAATTACTCTCTATTTTAAAATATTAATTTAAAAGGACTTTTAGAACGTAATTCAAGAGTTGACTATTTAAAATACTTATATTTAACGAGTTTCTTAGAAATGCTCTAATGTCTCTACACATAACTTTCACGTGAAAAAAGAATTGATATTTTTTTTTTTTTTTGTATGTCAAGCAAGTTAAACCTAATTTGACACAGTTAAAAAACAATTTTTTTTTTGTTTCTTTTTTTTTTTTTTTTTTTTTTTTTTGTATGTCAAGCAAGTTAAACCTAATTTGACACAGTTAAAAAACAATTTTTTTTTATTTTTGTATGTCCAGAAAATTAAACCTAATATGAGAGATAAAAAAAAACGAAAATAAAATAACAAAAAAGCCGAAACGCATACTTTATTATTATACTCAAATCGTTTTTTCCTCCACTCTAAATGCATAAGTGCTCTGTAAGACAACAATTTCAAACTATCTATGGCAAACAACCCATATATGTTATTTTTTGTTGGCGTCTTTATTCAACGTGGGATCATACCCCTAACATGAAGAGATGGTGGCTCATCCGTGTTTTAGTCGGATCAAGTTGTTCGTTTGAGTTTAACTAACTTTCATACCATATTAAAATTTATGGTTCCATCTTAAATGATTAACCCTTCTAAAATGAATAGCCAAAACCGATATGCGATCGCCTGCATTTTTATCAATATGAGATTTTATCCGTAACTATGAATAATAGAGTAGACCTCTATTCTTTGCACGATTTGTATGCTACTATAGTGTTGATTTGTAGAGTTGCATAATACAATCTTAAATCCAACCATCCTTTAAGCCTAACGATACGCATGCTCTATACGAATTTATTAGGTTAGTATGTTATTTTACAAGTAACAACTAGTTGAGAAAAAAGATTATATGTACATAAAGATTTATTTAATAGATTACATAATGTTATATGACACTATCATTTGGCAGTTTAAAACACGGTTAACTTTTTCATCCAATATTTTTCATCCGCATCATTTTATATAATTCGTTATATACTATTTTTATGTACAAGTAGCATAATCTTGAGAAAAATGAGTAGTATAATATTAAACTTTTCTCCAACTACAACTTGACAAATTAAAATAATAATATTTTTGAAAAATATAAAAGAATTGATAATTGAGACAAATTGCAATCATTTTGACTCTTCAAATCAGTGCTCGATTCGTAAGCAACAGTTGTTGAAATCAGTCACCTCAATTGCAATCATTTCGACTTCATCAATCAACAATCAAGGCACAAACTTTTAAAAAGTTAATAAGTTTTAAAGTAAAAAATCACTAATTAAATTAAAAAATAAATAATCACTCATTTTAACAATAAAGTAAATCTCACTTTTTACTAAAGAAATTATTGAAATACATTTAAAAAATAAAAAAATTACTTACAAAAAACTTCTTTGCGTGCAGTTCAGCCAGATGTGCTTAAGATAATAGTATATATTCGGTGCTATGTTTTGCTGCCTAAAATTATTTGTCAACTAATTATGTAGTAATATAAATAATTTACCTCAAATTATTTATATCAATCCTGATTTTATTGTAAATTATTTATATCCATTTTGGTTTTATTCATTTGTATTTAGCCCCTGTTTGGTTTGAATTAAAATTCAATTAAAATCTAAAATCAAAGTTAATAATTATTTTTAATCATACATTTCATGAGACTCGCAACTTTTTAACCACACATTTCATCAACTTTTATCAAAATTTATTAAAATTCTAATTTTAATCTCTATCAACCAGCTTAAAGCTTCGCTGTACCCCTAGCTAAAAGGTAATTTTTTTTTTGGGTTAAAAAAAGACTATATGTTTGGATAATGAGTTTAAACTTGATAAAAAAGACTAACTTTTTTTTTTTTTTAAGAAGTATGATATATACAATGTCGGGTTAACTTTTAGAAGGCCTAATACACATCTCGTCTAGATGCTTTACTACAACCTTTTGGAAATGGGTTCGTTCAATTAGGGAAAATATAATTTTTTTTTTTATCATTATCTATTAACATGAAATGACTAGATACTTAATGCTCGTTATAATTATAATTCTAACTTGTTTTTGGTTAATTTTATTAAAAGAAACCCATGTAAGGAACAATTTTGTAGAGGTTGATTCGACAACTATATGGAACTCTTTGCTTCTTTTAAGTCCACTTGAAAATAATGTTTCAAAACACCTTGTTTCACAATCATTTTTTAAAAAATCTTTTTTTCTCTTTTTCATTTTCAACCATACATTCTCACAATAAAATATTTCTATGTAAACGATTTTTTTTTTTTTACTTTTTAACCACATATTCTCAAAAAACTTACTATGTGTGTGTTTGAGCCACATGTGTGGTTGAAAAATAATGAAAAATTATTGATGTGATGAAATATATTATTTTATTGAAAAATGTGGTTAAAAATGAATAAAAAAATGAAAATGAAAATTTTAATATGACTCAAACATGGACTATTTAAAAACTCATTCTACACAAAAATCACTATCAAACAAGGGCTTAATGGCAAACAAATTACCACACCAAACTTTTTTAGAACAACCCTATTACTTGAACATGATTAGTGACAAGGTTTTTTGCAAGAGGAAATATATCATTATTTCATTGGACAATTAGAAAAAAATATTCATAACGTGATGTCAACATAGCACTTAAGCATTATTGTTTTTAGAAATGATTATTCTTGGTGTACATAGGGGCATCATAATGGACACATGGTGCTCCCTTATTGGAGGAGGTGTCGGTGGGCCCGCGCTCTCTTCAATAAGGGGGCACCATGTGTCCAAAATGGACACCATTATGATACCCTCTATGTACACCAAATACAATCCTTTTAGAAACTCGTGGTTGATCAAAAAGTTTACCCTTGTATGTCATAAACTGTTCACCTGTCATGGTACTGTTGACTTGCTTTCATATGTGCTTTCTTAAACAGTCTAATCACCGGAACTAATTACATCGTTAATCTATGTTAAAACAGACGTGCAGTGTCCTGTATTATCACCATCAGCAAACTGCAAAAGAAGGTAAAAAAGAGAAATTTATGACTGATGTGGGATGACAAATGAGGAGACAGTTAAGAAAAAGGTCAATTTCACTTGAAAAAATTACAATAATTAGAGTTCTATCCACAAACCCTCCGCGAAAACTCTGGGAACCGCACGTGCTGTTGCTTGCATTTTTTCTTTCTTACAGCTGCTCACAAACATATATGAGATATGCTAGTGGTACATAATTTGTCTTACATAAAGATGTCAACCCTCTCACAAGGGATGGATCCCGCATAATTAAAAAACTTAATTAGAGTTCTATCCACCAACCCTCCGCGAAAAATCTGGGAACCGCACGTGCTCTTGCTTGCATTTTTTCTTTCTTACAGCTTGCTCACAAACATATATAAGCTATGCTGGTGGTACATAATTCGTCTTACATAAATTATGTATTAGTAGAATTTTCCAACATATATTTATATATACACCAGGTAAAAAATTAGAAAATAAAATCTAAAACACCTAATTTTAGACAGATTTCGTGAATTATACTGCATATTATAAACACAAAAACGTGTATTTTTTTGGGCTTAGCTTAAAAAAGTAGCTTTATTTTTCAAAATATTAGAACTTACATCATTTTTCTTCAATTTCGGATTTTTCAACGTAAGTTCTTGATTTTAGTTCGTATTATAATTCTCTATTTCTATTTATCTAATTTTCTTGACATCTTCTCATTGACAATACTAAGAGGTTGTGGTTGATAAACTAAATTTGAGTTAACTCATCAAAATAAGCTACTTAATAGTTAATATTAGTTTTCAAAATAGACCAAATTAATAGCAATATTGAACTCGCTTGATAGCTTGTAATTAATCATATATAGCGTTTTTATTTTTATTTTTATTTTTATTTTTTAGAATCCTCAAATTTTGAGGTTTAGACCATTGCCTAGGTGACTCTAACCGGGCGGCCTGATTTTTTACTTGTGTAATTTTCTTTTATTTTCTCTTCTACTCGTGTAGGTTCTTTGAGGTTATTGAATTGGAACAAAATCTATTTTTACTTCTTCATTTTTTTGCTTGTAGTTGACATTTTTCGAATTTAGATGTGTCAATGTTCCTCATTATATTAACCATCAAGTATGTTAAAATGTGTCTATTGCTTGTAGTTGTATTCGCTCTAAGAATTTTTCAATTGGATCTAGAGTTGGTATATATATTGTAAGTCAATGTTAAATTTAGTGAGTATTATGAGATAACATTGCACTCAAAAATTGCTTCAAACTTTTGTATCAATTGTATGATTCTTATCTTACTGAAACCTTGTCAAATAGGACTGTATAAACTCATTCGTCGTGATCTCACTTGGACCGTCATGTTAGATTTAGTTCTACGACGGTTATGCCTAATTGGAAAACTATTTGCATTCATCAACACAGTTTAAGGCTCCCCAAACATTGAACCACCTTACAAAAGCATATATCATAAATGAATTTGAACAAAGATGAAGTTGATGCAGCATGTTGACCCTGTTTTTCGTAACACCAATGTAGACAAAGATGTCAGACTCACTCACACCAACTCAAATAAGTTTCGGCTCGTTTTGATCAGAGAACCGGACGGAGAAGAGGAGCTTGTGAACGCAAGAGATGTTTTACGGTGAGAAATCAAAATGTTCAAGCACGGACGATAGTGACTAAGATGATTGCACTAACGAATAATCACCAATAAAGTGTGCATAACCTAAGATCAAACTAATAAATATAAAACAAGTAATAGGATATATTGAGAGCATTTTTCTTGAATGTATTCTTCTATATTAGAATCAATATTCAAAAGACAATCATTTACAATTTGCAAAGATCACATTTTTATAGATTTTTGGTCGACGTGGTGATCGTTAAATCAAAACCACGTTGCCTCATCTCCTTGACTGAAATTTCACATCGCTAAATATATCATACATTAAATACATTGACATTACCAGTCGTTCTATATATTAGGCTAATACACCTGACATTCTTTACTACAAATATTTTATTAATCATTCCTAAAGATTGCCTTAAATCTTGTAATAGATAGCTTTTACTTCAGGACTTTGGATGAACTGGGGGTTTTGACCAGAGAGAGCTTTGTATGTGTGGTTTTTTGTGCGAAGGGTTTCGACTACTTCTAAGATTTTTTATATAGCGCTTCGTTTTAAGAGTTTCAGCCATTTAGGCAATGCTTCGACAGATGAGCTTCGACATTTGTTTGATTTCTTTGCATTTGATCAATTGGATTTTTGTTGACTTTTCTTTTCACATGAAATGCGACCGGCACTTGATTGGAATGTCGGTGGCGAGGTGTAACATAACTTATTTGTGGCCCATTAGAATAATATATAATTGCCAAAGCAATGCAAAGAAAAGAAGGCAAAGCCATTGCGTACAACCTCGTTTTCTTACAAAAACTTGCTCAACCTCTTTCGCTGCCCTATGCTATAGCCACCTATGACCTACCTAGGTTAAAACACCCGTATCCTTAGCCAAAGATATTGGCTGACGTTATTCTCCTTCATTAATTTCTACCTACCAAACCTCATATAATTTCCTTCTCTATATAACTGTCTCTTTTTCTCAACTTGTGTAGTCAATGAACAATGGATTTCGCTTCCTTTTCTAACTCAAGTTCTTGTGAAACCACATTAATGGCAAGTAATGGAAGGGAGAAGAAGAATGTGGGTGCAGCAAAGAAAGCAAAGGCAGTGGCTGCCGTGAAACTCTCGACTGACCCACAAAGCGTGGCGGCGCGGCAAAGGCGGCACAGGATCAGAGACCGTTTCAAGATTTTGCGGAGCCTAGTCCCTGGCGGAGCAAAAATGGACACAGCATCCATGTTGGAAGAGGCGATTCACTATGTGAAGTTTCTCAAGACTCAAATATGGCTTCACCAGACAATGATAAACTTCGAAGAGGATTATGATCATGATTCTGCTTCTTATCTTCCTCAATATGATTCATTTTTCACTCATCAAACTGATGCTTATATGCAAAATTATGATATGGGGGTTCAAGATGAGGCAATTCATCAATTAGGGTTACCAAATTCTTGCTTCCAAGGTGAAGAATATGTGCCTTTTGATGATCCACCCATGCAACAGTACTACTAGTTATGTATATCAGTATATGAAGTACTCTCTCTCTAGATCTTTCTCTACGTTTTGATTTCTATGTTGTTAATCAAATGTGATTTGTAATAGCAGATTAGGAGTAGGTAATGATAAGTAACTATTAATATAAGCAAACTCTTTAACAATTATAGAGCTACGTGTTATTTTGCCAATGGGAAACTATCAATTATAGTCCTAGTGTCATACTCTCCACTTGGGTAAACAACATTGGGGGTTCCGACTTTTAACCTTAGACCATCTTCAGCGCTGTACCATTTTACACTAAATTTTATACTAAATTAAAATTCATCTCCAATCATTACACCAAAAGTTATACAAAACGAACAGTGTTTGATCATTTTCTTTTCTTTTTTTATTTTTAGTAATTTATTTATTTGAAATACTATTTATTTTTTTATTTTAGAAATACATAAATTAGATTAATGTAGTTATGTCGTTGTTGTAATATATTTCGTGTTATAAGTTTGGGGACTGTAAATGCTAAAATAATAGTTAGGGATCCCAATTATAACTCTTCCTAAAGAATAAGGAGAATAGTTATTCCTCCACCTTTTTCATTTTTATTCCACCAATTAAGGACACTTTTCCACAGTATAAATGTGAAATTCAAAAATATAAACTCAATAAATAAGAGAAAATTAAAACTATTAATATATAATATTATTCACTTCTAGTTATTTATCCTCATGCAAGAGTTCCATCTATAAGTATTGGGTTAAATTTACCAATGGCTACTCAACTTTATATTTAGTGTCAATAGGGCTATCCAAATTGATTTTGTTTCACTATGACATCCAATTTCTTTTCACCATTTTTACTAATAATGAAAATGTAGTGAAAATGGTGAAAAGAATTTGGGTGATCACGATGAAATGTTATATGAAATTGAGTGACTATAGTGAAATTTTATATGAAATTGGATGACCATAATGAAATAAAATCAAATTGGATGAACACGACGACAAAAAATATAAAATTGGATGATCATGGTGAAACAAAATCAAATTGAATTACCATAATTACACTAAATATAAAGTTGGATAATTATTGATGGATTTAACCCTTAAGTATTTGATGGTTTTAATTATAAAAAAGAGAAGATTTATGTAATGACATGCTTCTCGATCAGTTTTCTCATACTCTCGCAGATAACTCCTCTTAATTTACAAGATTTCTGCTTCGCTTCTTGCTACTTGCTTATTTAACAAATAGAAATCTTATTCATTTGGGGGTGGTCGAGTTGGTGGAACAGGTGAATGCGGAGACCAAAGGTTACGAGTTCGACTCCCTGCCAATACTTTCTCAGTCGAATTCCGTCACATCGGACTTGTTTAATGCGATTTACTTCTCTTGTGTGGTTTGCGGGTTGCTGTACATGAAGCGGGATTTACCTAGTATGCACTCACAATGGTCGAGTCTCCGCACCCTTCGGGGTGGTCGAGGTTCCACTGGCGGGTAGCGGCTACGGGTTCCTAGGTAAATAATAATAATAATAATAATATCTTTAATAATAATTGTATTAAAAATTATATAACACAAATTACCCAAATACCCTTCAACAATGTTCTTGGCAAATGAAAAAATGGGCAAATTGGACTTTGCACCATTTTGGTGTTCACCAAAATGGTACAAAATTTGGTGCTACATTAAAGTACTTTTGCATCAAATTTTGGTGAAATTTAGTGTTTTAGTGTTGCCATTGGAGTTGCTCTTAAGGATGGAATCCTAAACCTTCGATTTTAGCACTACGATCCTTAATCTTTAAGAAGTGTGCAAGTATTTTATTATCAAAACTGTTAGTTTGACCGTTAAATAGTTAAATTTTTAAATGATCAATATACCATTTTTCAAATTAAAAGTAAGAAAATAAAATTGAAAAAGAACCACAAAGGAAAAAATAAATAAAAAAATAAGGGGTTTAGTGATAAAGCTTCTCATAAATGTTTTAGGGTTAAATTTATCAATGACTATTCAACTTTATACTTGATGTTACCATGGTTACTTAATTTGATTTTATTTTATCACGACCACCCAACTTTATATTTAGTATAATCATGACCACCCAATTCGATTTTATTTCACCGTGGTCATCCAATTTTATATAACAATTTTATATTATATATAATATAATATAAAGTTATCGTTTTACTCCTTTTAAATTAGTGAAAATGGTGAAAAGAAATTGGGTGACCATGGTAAAATATTATATGAAAATAGGTGATTATGGTGAAATGTTAAATGAAATTAGATGATCACGATGAATTAAAATGAAATTGGATAGCAAGATGGTTATAATGAAACAAAATCAAATTAGATGGTCATGGTGATACTAAGTATAAAGTCGTGTGACCATTATTAGATTTAACCCAATGTTTTATGAGAATTTAATAAAAGTTGATTAAATATAACTCTTATTTGGTTCCCAATATTTTTAAAAAATATATTTTTTTCTCTTTTCCTTATTTTTAACCATACATTTTATCTCAAAATATTATTCTAAAATATATTTTGGACAAAAAAAGGGCTTAAATAGGCTCATAATTGGAAAGTTGATAAAATTTGTGAATTTTATAAAATGTGTTATTATAATTAAAATTTGACTAAATGAAAAGTTGATAAAATCAAACAAGTACTAAAACAAAATTTTGCTACCCACTCCTCTCCCACCCCTTCCCTAAAACCACTGCCTCTAGCCACCTGTGCCCGAGCCCAATTAATTTTCTAATCCAATTTTTTTTTTCTTTAAGGGACCGTTTGATCACAAATGTGAAAAATGAGTGAAAAGAAAATAAATTTCAGAGAAAGTAATTGTTTAGAAATTATTTTGTAGAGAATTGTTAATTAAGTGTGTTTGATTGTTATAATTTTCTACTAGAAAAATTTTTAAATTTTGTATTCATTTGACTTTGTTTTACATGAAAATTATCTATTAAAGTGATAATTTTTTCCATAATTGGTTATAAAATTTGTTTCGATGCCAAAAAGACAAAAAAGGAAATTTTTTTTATTAAACTTTAGTGTTATTTTGGCTTTGTTTTACATGAAAACTGTCAATTAAAGTATTTTTTTTTTATAAAATTGATTATGAAATTTGTTTCTATTGCAAAAAAAAAAAAAGGCAGAAGAATTTGAAGGAAAAAGGGTGCGTGGGTGGGGAGGGAAAATTTTTTCTTGGCCAAATTTGTCCAATCAAACACTTGTTTTGCATATGGAAAACGAGTGTAATCAAATGGGGCCTAAAAATTTGTTTTTTCTAAAGGAATTTTTTTTCAATATATCACTCCATTATAATTTTTTTGCCCGCTTGACTCCGCCCATGATATCATGCCACCATTTCTCCATCGCATGTCCTTGCCAGGTCTGCACAGATCCACAAGTTGGCACAGGGGCGGACACATTATGGGGCATAGTGGGGCACTTGAACCACCAAATTCCAAAATCCCTTTTTTTAAGCCCCAAATTCAATTTGATTGACTTGTTTATGTGATTTGTTTCATAATTATGTGAAGGATAATAGATCCAAGAAGTACTTGTTTAAATGAGAAAGAAAAATAATAGGAGCTATTGAAGCATAATTAATCACACGGTAAATTACTTAATACACAAGTTTTGAACTCAAGATTAGAAGCATCGAAATATTGCTTTTGTGAATTATATATTTTACTTACCAACCTTTGATTATTAATAAGCAAGAGGTTAACTTCTTCGTTTCTAAGCTAAGAAGCTATATTTCCTTTCATTATGCTCAGATAGTGGAAACAATGTGTGGAAGAGCTTGAAGAGGAGAAAGTGGCAAACGAAAATGTATTTATTGATATGTTATTAACTGATCTAAACAAATTTAAAATTACAACCATTTAATTTAAAGTTCGAACATGAGTATGTTGCACATGTATAGTTGATAAAGGACGACTTAATTTGCTTTTCTAATGTCTCTCTGTGGTTAATTTTGTAAATTTGACCGAATTTATGTTACACATGGATTATGTTTATGTAATTTGTTTCATAAATGTTGAATGTTTCAATATTTTCTCAATTTTTTTGTAAATTAGATTATGATTGCCTAACTCAAAATGTCAGTGTTGGTTACTGCGTTGGCACCTTCATTTTTCGGAAGACAATGGACAAAATTCCATCCCTAGATCGCCTTATGCTCCTGTTTACGTACACAAGTCATAGTTGCTTGCACGTTATAAAATTTTTTAATAAGTTTATTTGGAATTATATTTTCTATTATGATTTGGATAAAAAAATACATAAAAATATTAATTGCATATAAAAACACATTAGAAAACTACGTGGGTGCTAAACTTCTTGATTATGCGGTGTCCTCGACCACAAATGACCTCAACAAAGTAAATAAACATAATCCATGTGTGTATATTTTTGTATGCGTATATTTAAAAGTTTTATATTCTAATTATATCGATATAGTATAATGTAATAATATGGTGGAGAT
>CAIGRB010082982.1:24517-34968 GCA_903798255.1 Fraxinus quadrangulata | reverse complement strand
TCATAAAAAATTTAAATAATAAAAAAATATTAAAAATTCTTATAAAATAAGATTCTCAAAAAATATTCTGAAAAAATAAAATTACAAACATTTCTACAAAAATAAAAATCATAAAAAAAAATTCAAACTCTTAATGATTATTTGCATAAAAATTCTAAAAAAATATTAAAATGAACGTAGAGAAAAATCTTTACAGCCCACGTCATTAATTTTTATTTTTATTTTCTATATTTTGAACTCTATTATTTGTTTTACTTTAGTTTTTTAGCGAGAAAAAATATTGTAAAATTTGAATTAAGTTTCTGCACTACTAGAGAATATAGTGATATAATTGATTTAAGAAATCCAATAGAAAGAAAAAGAAAAAGTGTTTATACCACAGAATATCGAAAATATTTAAAAAGAAAGGATTGAGAAGAAACTTTTGAATACCAATCTTACCCTTATATATTTAGTTATATGTCAAAAAAAACCTTTTAACATCTATTTATTTTATATAATACTCCTTGACATTTTTTCAAGCATTCATTTGTTAATTTATTTTGATTAATGGTTTTTATCATTCGTTTTTCATTATGCAAGTTTTGCTGTGGTTCAAATGCAAGAGAAATTCAAGGGACTCATCTTTACTGATTTTTTATAATTTGTTTTAATGGCTTCATTTCCTATACTTACTTTCCCCACCCCGCGTCTCCTTAATTTTGTCACTCTATCATCTCTTCTTTTCGAAAAATTGTTTTCAGAAAATAAATCAAGGTAACCCAACTGTCAGGGGCATTGTGTGTTTACATTTCTTAAATTGTCAAAGGGAACAAAACTTAGATTTTTTTATCATCATCTTCTTTTGATTTTCACATGATTATTAAAGAGAGATGCATGTCTTCGATAGCTGAGTTCATGAAACTCGAGTAGATATGTAGACAAAGTTGAGTTCACGAATCTCGAGTAGATACGAAGAGAAAAATGATCTACTATAGTTGAGTAGAAGTCTACTCGATATGTGTAATAAACACTCATTTGTGGACATTTCTTGCTGTGGACTAGGATGCTTAGAGATGACTATTTTTTGTTGAAGATTGATATCATGAAATTTCTTAGTTGCAAATATGGATTGTCAATTCTAAAAAGAAGGGCAAAATACTAACTCCCCGTCGCTAAGATAAAGTTAGGTTTTAGTCTTGTGTAAGTACATAACGATCACTTTCCCTTACAAGTTGTTTGCAATGGAAAATATGACACGAGCGCCACCGGGTTGGGGTGGGACTTGGGCCTCAGTTCGTGTTTGGACAAGCATTCTCATTGTCATCACTTTGCTAATCTACTTTGGTTCGTCAATTTTGGACTATGCTTTTGAAGAAGTTAAATGCTTCAAGGTACTCGTGGTCGTGGACACCACACGATATTCTTCAATATATTCTTCCTTTTGAGCTGAATTATGGAGTATTGTGACACTAAAAGCACCACAAAAGGCTTGTGGATAACACATGTCCCCTTCTTTATCATATCTTCACTATATCCTATTTTTTCTCTTCTTTTTTTCTCGGTCGCACACTCGATAAGATTCAAGTAGCTGACTCCAGAGGGCTAATTTATCGAGAATTAGACATACTTTGTCGAGTTAGCTCACCAAACATGCCATGATTCTGGCTTTCTTTAAAAGACCTTTGAACATTATTGAACGTGTACTAGATTACACGTTCTTTATTCCTACTCATGTAATGGTACACTTAATACAACCTTTTTCCTCCATTCCCAACTTTTTTTTTCTTGATTCCATCCTTGGGAAAAAAAAAAGAAAAAACAAAGTATACATTGAAAGATCCATCCTCTACATATCTCTTCA
This sequence comes from Fraxinus quadrangulata, assembly GCA_903798255.1. Lineage (NCBI taxonomy): Eukaryota > Viridiplantae > Streptophyta > Magnoliopsida > Lamiales > Oleaceae > Fraxinus > Fraxinus quadrangulata. Next base: position 33,125 of record CAIGRB010082982.1, on the reverse strand, counting down.
TTGATTCTCATTCGATATATAAATAAATAAATTCTTGTATGGTGACATTGCGAAAAAAATCTTCATATACGTGTCATTTATCGAATACATGATTTAATTAAATGATTTTGCTATCTCTTTAACAATTTAAATTTTTAATTGAAAGTGATTCAACACATTATTATGAAATTGCGCAAGTTATTCGTTCAAGATTACGTCACCTATGTATGAATAATTAATTATTCGCATATAATTTTTTCACGACTAATTGAAGATATTAACTTCGTCCGAGCTCTAATATATTAAACTGTCCAACACAATCAACTCGTCCTTTTAAACCCTTACCCTACTAGCACAATTTCTCCACGCTCTCACTGCAACCACTATGACAACCACCACCACTGCCAGCACACCGGATACCCGAGGCTTTCACCAGACATCGGAATTATATCAAGAAAAAGTTGCAGCCTCGCCACCAACCCACGATGGCCTCGAGTTCTGGCAATTCATGATTGCAGGCTCCATTGCCGGCACTGTAGAACACATGGCCATGTTTCCAGTAGACACCTTAAAAACTCGAATGCAAGCCATTACTTCTTCCTACAAAATGCCGGCAATAACTCTCCGGCAATCCCTCGGCTCGATCATGAAACTCGAAGGCCTCGGGGGCCTTTACCGAGGCATTGCTGCAATGGGATTAGGTGCCGGACCTGCTCATGCAGTGTACTTCTCAGTATATGAAACTTGCAAGAAATTTCTATCAGCAGAAAATCAAAACAATTCAATGGCACATGCAGCTTCTGGTGTTTTTGCTACTGTAGCCAGTGATGCCGTGTTGACGCCGATGGATGTGGTGAAGCAAAGGCTGCAGTTAAAGGGCAGTCCGTATAAAGGTATGGCGGATTGTATGAAGAGGCTCGCGGTGGAAGAGGGGATCGGGGCTTTTTACGCGAGTTATAGGACTACAGTGGTGATGAATGCGCCGTTTACTGCAGTTCATTTCGCCACCTACGAGGCGGCCAAGAGGTGTTTGATGGAGATGTCGCCGGAGAGTGGTGGTGATGGGGATGAGGACGAGGACGAGACTTTGCTGGTGCACGCAACAGCCGGTGCTGCTTCCGGAGCATTGGCTGCTGCAGTAACGACTCCCCTGGACGTCGTTAAAACTCAGTTGCAATGCCAGGTAACAAAGCATATAGCTTCGCTTCTTTATCTTCCTTAATCCTGTCCGATATAGTTTAGTCCACCGGACCAAACAATCTCAACACTTTCCTCTAATGCATTCCAAAACTTTTCTTGACTCTTTCGAGTGCTTAACTCAATAAAGCAGCATGACGGACAAAAAACACGAATTTCTCTCTTTATTAATCTTGTTCAATCTAATGTACTAAATATGTGAGCCTCCAAAGTTGTCAGAATCGTAATTTTAGATTGGATTGGTAGAGGGATCTTGCGGATCGAAGGGATCTTAAGATCCTACTAAGTAATGATTTAAAATATTAGCAAGAGATGAAAGAAAAGTTCTAAGATCAAATTAACAACGGAAAGTCTTTCCAAGCTTCCCTTTGCGTAGATCTATGGAGAACATCCAACTATTTACCTGGTTGTGAAAGGATCCTCCTTTGTTTGTGATAGCAATGTTAAGTTTTTGGTTCACANAAGTCTTTCCAAGCTTCCCTTTGCGTAGATCTATGGAGAACATCCAACTATTTACCTGGTTGTGAAAAAATTGGATCCTCCTTTGTTTGTGATAGCAATGTTAAATTTTTGGTTCACATAATTAAATTCTTTTTCTAGATAATATGTAATTCTTGGATTCCTTGAGGTCTATTTTCTATTTATAACTTGGACTACACTACATGTAATTAATTTTTTTACCAAATCTCTTACCCACTACTCACAATTCGGGGGTGGGGACCACATCTTGGGATTTTTTATTCACGCCCGGGACCACGTGCATGTGAGATGGGGTAAACAATTCGGTAGATTTTTTTATGTACAAATATTTTTATCCATTATTTATTCTTGCGATCCTAGTCTTTCCTAATGCCATCGTGTAGTGATCTTATCAAATTGCAATTCTATATATGATCTGGATAGTTTTCCATTTTTAGGATTGTAGGATCGTACAATCCTACTATTTGTATCACAATTCTAATAACTACTAGTAAGTTCTAGATTTTCCGTCTAATCCATGTTATGTGGTCGACTATGTAATAATAAACTGATTTTCTATAGGGTGTTTGCGGTGTCGATCGATTTTCGAGTAGTTCAATTAGTAATGTTATCCAAACAATCTTGAAAAAAGATGGATATGGTGGGCTTATAAGGGGTTGGATTCCCAGAATGCTATTTCATGCCCCTGCTGCTGCAATCTGCTGGTCAACATATGAATCAGCCAAAAGCTTTTTCCAACAAATCAACGGCAGAAATAGCTCTGTGAAATGATCAACATATTGATTTTTGGACAAAGCTCAATCTAGTTAAGTAACTGGACGAAATTGCTTCTTCTATAACTGTAGAATATGAATAATGCGAAGGCTTTTTCCTCTATTCATACACTGTACAGGTGCTGTTATACTGTGGAAAAGTTTTTCACTGCAATACATATAACGCTATATGAATTTTATCAATAAAAAGTTAATGATTTTATGTTATGTGTTGGCATTGCAATATCGTTACGAAAAATAACATGTTAATTTAACTATTTGAGCAACCAATAAGGGAAGACAAACATTAATCCTATAAAGAAATTTGCAGGCTAGAATTAAGATAACATATAAAGAGCATGTCTTGTTTGGCATAGATTTTTTCAAGAGAAAGAAAGATTTTTTTTGGAAAATATTTGATTAAAAAGTGAAGAAAAGTTTTCATGTCCCATTAAATGTGTGATTAAAAATAATCTTAAAAAAATCTTCGACAAACAAGCTTGCGTTGTATCGAACATGATTGTGTAGCATAATCAAGAATTTGTAACTTCGGAGATTGTTGAAATATCTTAATAAATTTTGGAATCTTGTGCAATACGTACCAGTGGTCAAGTGGGAGAATAGTTCCCTGCAATGGTATAGACTTGTGTTCAATTCCTAGCTACTGCATTCACGAACCTGTTGTATATTTTAGTTTTGTTTATTTCATGTTGGCTCAAGTTTAACTTGATATGTGTTTATAATTTTGCATGCCAAGTATAAAATTCTGCACCCGCATTCACGAACATTGTTAATCATGTATTTAGATTCTACATGTCTGAATCACAGCAAGCTGAAGGATTCAAAACCCCCAACACTGCATTACAACTTAAGAATAATAAAGGAAAAATAACGAAAACAACAGTTTAGAACTTATCCACAATGACCCCATCTCTAAGAACCTCATAAGCATCTCGGCTTCTGGTTTTCTTCATACCAGCAGAGAAATGGAGCTTCGTACTTTCGGATGAAATAGCACTCACTTTTATCCAAATCATCACCTTAGTTTTCATTCCCTCTATATCTGTAAGCTTACCTTTCTCGAGATATCCGGTTATAACGGTTGAGAAACGCAAGACAGAGGAATCCTTGTAACCAACTTCGCAGACTGACGGGATATAAACAGTAAGCTTTCCCGTCTCCTCGTTGAACTCATAGTTGGTGGCATCACGAGGGAATATACCTACTGCCATGTCATAGTCCTTGAGCAATTCCTCCAATGGCTTTTGCATTTTTCCTGAAAAAGACCTTCCTTATTTATGACCAAGGTGATGAATTTTAACAACACAAGGCAAACCTTTCAAAACAAGGCTACAAACCGGCGATATATACAACATAGGAAAATCTGTCGAGTTAATTACAAAATAAATAAATAAAATTGAATTATGGTTTAATACTTCTAGTGACAAGGAACTTCTTCATTTTCTAAAAGTATAGCATTTCAGTATTTCATATAATCTATGGCAATAAGCTTTGTCCTGCATCTTAAGGTACAATTTTCTTTTCCATAGGCAACCTAAGAATTACGAAAGTAAAAAAAGGCCGAATGAAGACCCAAAAAAAAAAAAAAAACAAACCTTTTATCTTGTTAACCAACCATTTGGTTCCTCCTTCAATACTGGTTGACAATGACTAAGCAAAAAATGAACAAATTGGTGTCAAAATACAGAAAGAAGATAGGCAACAAAAATAAAAAATAAAAAATAAAAAAATGAACAGGTGCTACGAATCCAGTGTTTTTAACCAGTTTTGGCAGCAGCAACACAAGGACAAAGTGTAAATCATTTTTGCCTTGTTTATATTAGAAATTAGAATTGAGTTCGGATATGTGAGGTCAGCCCAAATATGTGTAGTTTATCGAGGCTTAATGAGACATAATGATTGAAGGTTTCTTGCACATTATACAAATCCTCAATTAACGGGTGGCATATGGAAGGCTTTACATCAGCGCCCACCAATTGGACCAATAATATGCTTGAACTTCCTTCCCTAAGTAACTCATTAATTGTTGGGGACCGCATGTAAGGTTAACTCATGATAACCTGACAGGCCGAGCTCGTTAACCAATCCAAATGTGCCAACAGTGTACTTTCTCAATTCAGTACTTTAGTTGATAAGATGGGAAAATGAGGAATGCATGTAGATGCCTCCTTATAAAGGGAAGGAGAGAAAGAGGAAGAAAGAGGGAGAACACTTTATGTTACAAATATTTCTACATTTTATATTTCAAAATTCTCCTTAAAAAAGAGGGAATAATTGTATTTTACTCTTGTAATCTGTGACTCACTATCGATCAAGTTCTTATTTATATCCTAAGTTGACTTGAATTTTGTTCATAAAACTTTCGACGTCAACAGACCTCATCAAACATTCACTTATTTCATATATATTTTAAGTTGAACTGTCAATACATCACAGGGGGTTTTCGATATCCCACCTCTCAAATTGGCAGTTTCTTGTAAAAGCTTAAATCTCACACAGATGCCATTATAAGTTCCACAAGATATAACAAAATTCACATTAATATTGAACTTTGAAGCACATATCATGCAAGAGAAAGAAATAACTGGGAGTTTAAGCCCCAATCAGCTTGACATATGCCTAGAATTCCTTCCTTAGAACTCAAAACAAAATCTTACTGATACCATCTTACTCATTAGATTGATGCTAACAAAAATTGGAGCTCGTCGGCCTTCACAAAATCAATTATTTTTAGTAATCTTATTCAACAAAGCTCCATTAGCACTTATAATGTCATTGTCTCAGTTACAAGTGTGGCGAAATGGAAATCATGAGTACTTAGAGATGGAAAAAAATCCGACAAACCCAATACCTGCAGGGCCCCGCCCCCGAATGGGGCGAGGATTATCCACTTAATTGGGTATTCGAGTCAGGGACGGGGAGGAGAATTTTCCCCGGGGCTGGTTCGAGGCGGGGACGGGTAACGGGTGCTCCGTTCTGTTTAATTTTTTAAAATTTTTTAGAATTCAATACTTTAAATGAAAATTTTCACGAAATTTCAATAGTTCTAATAAAAAATGGCAACTAAAATTATCTAAAAAATATGATAAATAATAAAAGTCTTAGTTTACCAAATATATTTGAATAATTTAACTTTTAAAAATAAGTAGATTTAAAAATATATTATTGTCTCAATCCAATGAATTGGGACAATATAAGGAATTATCAAAAACTTTTAAAAAAATAAAATAAAACGGGGTTGTAAACGGGGCAAGGGCCCCGTCTCGCTCCGTTGCCATCCCTAATACTTCGTTCATACAAGTTCTTACCGGGACAATGCATTGTATTCCTAATAACATAAAAAATCCTTATTATTAATAGATTCCTTGATCAAAATAATAGTTTAAGATGCAAACATAGAACAAAATTCTTGATCATTGCTAGGCATCAGTCAATACATTTATACTCCCAAGATGATACCATCAATTTTCAATTGAAAATTCTTACAATTCCTTTTGTTCTACAAAAGATGATCTATGTATGAGGACATTAAGGCAAATTATGCAAAATTGTTAAAAACTCAAATTTAATCTGTTGCAAACAATTATCCAATTTCAATCAGAGTACACCTATTGAATAAACCCACAAGATCATAAATTATTACGCCCAAATCATCAAATATCCATTACTAAGATTCCCAAATCAAATCCCTTAAAAAATAAAAAATAAAAAACCAAAATTCAGCACAAACAGAATCCGCACAACCTCAATCGAGAAAATGCAATTACAAAATTGTCAATTCAGATAAATAAAATAAAAATACAGATTCTTACATTAATATCATTGCCGACGGAGTTCATTTCCTTGCTTGCTTTTTGACCCAACCAGTATGAACCCACCTTGCTGAATATCTGATCCATTTATAAAAATTTGTATAATCTGATAGATGAGATTAATAATTGTATTCTGATTTGATGAAAATTGAAAAATCTTTCTCTTTCTCTCCGCCCGAATTTTAGAGCGAGAGAGACGGATATGAATGGAGTCGAATTTACGATACACTCAATTGCATGGCAAACGAAACAATTCTTTTCTTTTGGAAAAAATAAAATATTATCAAGTGTTTGTTGTACGAGAATATATATGAAACGCGAATTGGTTGTTGGTTATGGTTGGTGTTTGGCATTATTTCGTTTTTAAGTTTTAAGTAACTTTTTTCTATAAATATGTTTGGATTGCGAGTATTTCTCTTACTTTTAACTAAAAATACTTCAATAGAAATTCATGCAATTGTTTCAAAACAACTTTTTTTTCTTTAACTTCGACTAACAAGGAATTATTTTTTGTTGATGTCTAAAAATAATGTGGCAAATTTAGATCAACTTAATAGAATTTTGGTAGAGTAATTGTTGAAATATAAGAAAATTAAAGAATTTTTATTAATTGAAGTTTCAAGTATTTTGGATAGAATAAATTTAGTTCGGCCTTGGGGGGACTATTTGCCCCATTTATGAGTCTTGAAATCAAGCAACTTGGTCATTTAGCGTCATATTTGCTCTAATGTGGATCTAAAAATTCGTGTTACCTCCTAGCTTTAATGTTTTTGATTAGTTGATGAGGTCAGTCAAGCAAGTCATCATGAGGTCTAGGTCGTAACGGTGGCCTTGGTCATGATTACTAGTCACGTAGTTCATCAATACTAATTTTTGATTGATTAGAAATGAAGTACTGACATCATGAATATGTCATGATTACGTCATGTGAATTCATATAATTGACGCATAAATATATTATGTGTCTTTTATCCTAGATTTCCATGAAAGTTTTAAGCAGCTAGTCAAGAAATTCTAGAAATGAAACAATCCCTAACTTTCATGTAAATTAGCTTATTAAGAATACTCACTATAACTAAAGTGTAATGTATTTATTACAACAAAAATGACACAACGCAACAAGCAAAAGGCAACATTCATTAATGAATGTTGCTAAAGGAGCATATCACAACATTCTAACAAATGAATGTTACCATTAATTAACATAATTGAACTTTGACAATATTTTTTAAATAAATGTTACTAATATCACATTTTGCAACGTTCATTGACTATTGCGAAAAGTGACACGAGGATATAAGCATAGCTAACATTCCAAAAAAAAAAAAAAAAGACATAGACAACATGTTGCAAAAAATGTAAATGACATACCTCAACGATAAAAAAAAAGTTGCAGAAATATCATTAGCAACATTCAAAAAATATTACAAAATAATTATTAGTAATATTCAAAAAATATTGTAAAAAGGTTATTAACAACACTCAAAAGATGATGTCGTATTTTTCCACTCTACGGCAACATCGAAGTTTGCAACATATGCTCGAACGTTGCAAAATATTTTCGAACAACATTTTTTGAATGTTGCAAAAGATTGTTTTTGTTGTAGTGGTTCTATAGATATAATTATATAAGTCGATTAAAAAAGTTAACCACCATTTTGTGTTACGTATTCCAAACACTTTTACCTTAGGGGGTAAAATGAAAAGTACTTGCAATCACTCATATAATGGCATGAATGAGTAATCATAAGAATCTCATGCATGAAAATCAAATACAATATGGACTTTACAGCATTTAGCACTTATTTTAGAAATTCAATATTCAAACTTTCGAATATTATAAGACCATTGTATGATCTCGACAATGCACAAACAATATTAAAGCAATTCAATTTTAATAATCTCTTTATCAATTTAATGGATTTAACAATCAAGATCAAGTGTTAAAGGGTTGGTACCATCCCTCCCCTCCACTCACCACTCAAAAAATGTTTAACATAAGAAAATAAATGCAAATGATAAGTATTCTATGCAGGAAACGAACATTATTATGACATAATAATGTCAAAATGATTTCTTAAAAAGTGTATCAGAAACAAGAATCATCAATGCTATATATAGATTGTGAAACGATGCTTTACCAAGAATTATAACCTTTCATTAGGATTACAACACTTCATTTTTTATCGTGTTATGGATGCAGGATGAATGTTAGGTATGAGACATTATAAAGCAACTAGAATTAAACACTAATTAAGTCAAAACACGAGAAATGATTTGATCAAGGGCTCGGAGTTCTATAACTAAGACAAGTCGTTTCATTTTAAAAAACAAACATTTATATTATCATTATATGTTGATTTATAT
>CAIGRB010082982.1:0-17604 GCA_903798255.1 Fraxinus quadrangulata | reverse complement strand
CATTTCCATCTTTGAAGTGGTTTCATTGTAATGAATTAGGAGCGCACACAATCGGGCGATCAAGGTGTACAAGCTTCAGGGCTCGCATAAGCAACATCGACGCTTCTTTTGCTCGAACGAGGCAAAGAACGTGTCCAAGAACTGTGGGTTCTGGGGACAACAACTTGGCACCTCTCGACCTCCAAACCCAAAATAAGTTTGACAATAGTTACTTCAAAAACTTAATAAACAAGAAAGGACTTCTGCATTCTGATCAGATTCTGTACAATGGTGGATCAACTGATTCATTTATTAAATCCTACAGCAAGAGCCCTAATTCTTTCAACTCTGATTTTGCTGCTGCAATGATAAGGATGGGTGATATTAGTCCCCTCACGGGATCAAGAGGCGAGATAAGGAAAAAATGTGGAAGGCGAAATTGATGAAGATAAATATGTTGTATTTTTTAAGAATAAAGTTGTTTGGGTTTGTTTGATATAAATGATTGGATAGTACATGATATGCAAGAGGGGTTAAAATTGTACATTTATTAGTATTCTGTGTACATTTGTTTTTTAAAAAATGAAATGATAAAAATAAAATAAAATAAATCCACCTTTATTTGGAAATGGCTACACTGAAGTATACATTGAAGTTTTCATCCAAAATGGTTTACTCAGTAGGAATGAAAACTTCATCAACTAACTTTTCATTGAAAATTATGTTGAAGAATCTGCCTTTTATTGGGATAAACACAAACATTACAAAGATTAAGGGTGAAAATTTTAAAGTGAATATTATAGTATTTAGAGCGTCTCCAATCGTAGTATAAAATAGATCTAAATCAATAAAATAAATCTAAATTGTGATTTAGATCTTAAAAGTGATTGAATATCTCTTCAATGGAGAGATGTAAAGGAAATACAAATTATATTTTTCAACAACAAATGTTAAAAAAAGATTTAAAATTACATCGTTTTATACATCTACAAGAGGGCAAAAAGTGGATTTAGATATTTCAATTACAGTAAAATTTGAATTTAGACCCATGGCGATATAAATAAGGATGCAAAAGTAAATTTAGAGATATCAATGTACATACAATTTCACACCACCATTGAAGATGTTCTTATAGATGAAAATATAAATGATATGTTCAATTAACTAATATAGAATTTGGCTATTTGTACACCAAGTTTTACAACTTGGTGTACAATCCCCTCACAATAAGGGGTATGCGTCCAATAAAAAAAGCACGGGCCCCCTCACAATAGCTCGACTTGTGCTCACAACTTACGTTGCGGGCACCGAGATGGCGTGCGACTTGCAACACTTAACATTCTTATGATCAATTCATTTTTTCAATGAAGAATTAAAATATTTAAATAGTCTTGTGCAAGACTTGAAGACGCAATATTTTATGGACCAAAATGTCAAAAAATTTGTTGACGTCTTTTCATTTGTTAAGAAGAAGTGCTTGTCAAATTGTTAAGAAGGTAGGGTCTGAACTCGAGTAAATCCACATCAGATTGACAATATGGTTAATATTGAAAGCGATTGGATTGTGGTGCAGTTTGAACAATTTTAGTTTTGTTTTGACGATTTACTTGTCCTTTTCAAAATCTACACATCATTTTCTTTATTTAGATATGTTAATTCATTGATAAAGTTAAGTAGTTCACATTTTAACGTGTAACAAAAGATTGTAACTTTTTTAATAATAATGCACAACATAGTTTGAATAATTTGCACCATTTAACATCTAATTTAATAAATAATATTAAATTCCATCGATGAACAATTCACGAATGTTTTCTAACTTTGAGGCTTCCTAAAAATACGAGCAAATACTTTTTGTAAAAATGTTTCTTGATTTCCCACTCGATTCAATTATCTTTAGTTAGAAACTTTTGTCCATCTTTATTTTTATTTTTATTCAAATAGAAATTACTATATATGTTGCTTACCTATGTTAGGCATAAGCATGCATTGATATTACTTTCATGTTTGCATTATTTAAAGATTTTGATTCATCAAAGTATAATTCCATTATTGAACCAAAAGTAACATAAATAAATCTTTGTATACATTTATTAATCAAATGCCCAGATTTTTAGTGATGAATGTTGAAAAGCTTTCTTTTCAACTATTAAATTTCTTGTTTTTATTAATCTTATTTTTATCAAAGTAACCAGATTTTTATTAATCTTATTTTTCACAATGATGTTGTCCCTTTACTACACGGCTCTGCCTTCTCAAACGTAGCCCCAAATCCATATCTCGACTAGGAGCTCCACGGGATATTTCAAGGGGATTAGAAGCGTACAATTAGGAGTAGGCGATAAGAAAAAGAAACTAGCAGAGACAAAAAAAACTATGATGTATAAATTTAGTTTCACTAATGGTCACTGAAGTTTAGGCATTCTAAATTGGTTATAAAAGTAATTTTGAGACTAGTTTTAGTATTTAGATTTAAATACTTTATATAATTAGGGCTTGTTTGAGTCGGATTAAAATCTGATTTTAATCTAAATCAAAGTCAAAAATCAATATTGATGATCCCAATATAGGAGGTCATCCCGAGCTCCAACCCCAAGGATGAGAGGGCCCATTTTAAGGGATTTCCCATGATCTCCTCGGGATTATCCCTCCTCGAGCTCGAGAATCTTCAGGGAGAAAAGTCCTACTATTATTGTGATACCTGATTCTAAGAGGATTCTACCACCAGAGTTTTATCATAATCCAAACACTTAGGAAAAACTTCTATCACAATCCACTAAAAATTTAAAACACTTAGGAAAAATTTTATCACATATTTCATGAGTCACACATCTTTTTAACCACACATTTCAAAAACTTCTATCATAATCCACTAAAAATATAATTTTAAACCCCACCAAACACTCTCTTAGCTAGTCACTTTGTTAATCTGATTAATGTTATTTTTGGTGTATTAGCCACTAAATTGTTACGTGGAACAAGTGTCTTTAAATGATCAACTTCTTTGGGTTGGTGTTGTTGATTTTATATTTCGTAAATGTATGAATTATAACAAGAATTATAACAAGTAATAAAGTGGATACAATAGTCCGAATTATCATCCCCATGAGGAGTATTATATAACCGTTTATTTAATTATGCCTAAATTCAATTTGGTTGAGGAAAAATAAACGTGATTCTTTTCGTTTCGTGATTTTCTAATTTAAATATACTAAAATAATTAAGAAATTCGTACATGGATTTTTATGTGACGGTTACAGTGTTAGGATTTATGAATTCGCTATAGTTATTTTGAAGAATACCTGGTCATATTCTTCAAAATTAATTGATTTACATCTCTAGAATTCAAACTAACGCTACCCAATTAAGTCATTCACCATATACTCTCTGTCAATCCCAGTAAGTTTTAATCGAGAGCATTCAATCACCAAAGAATTCATTTAAACGATCATGACAACTATAAAAGCATATTTCAACCATTTTATCTAAATTACTAGTTTTTACTACGTGGTATATATAAATAATAATGTTACTTGTATATAAACATTTATATAATGGTTTACATATAGATAATGTATCAAAAGAGTGTGGTAAATTTTTATTTTATTTTATTGAAGAAATTCTGACCTAATGATATCTCACATCATGTGTTTGTAATTCATTATGTAAACATATTATGTACATATAACATAATCGATAAACAAATAACTCACATTTTTAAATAATTATCACTCACAAATCAATGAATTAGTGTCAATTAATTTAAAGCATCAAAAATAGAAGTAAAAATAATTCAAAACACCAATTGAAGATGAAAACTATAAATTAAAATTAATGTTCAAAACAAGGTTATAATTGTGGTTCCTAATGAATTATTTAATTACTCACCATTGGAGAAAATTTAAAAATTAAAGTACATCGTGGATTTTTAAGGAAAAATGATTTATTTATTTATTCTTACCTTTTTGGCTCAATTTTCTTGTAAGTGATATGAATTTTGTGTTCTAAGAGGCTCATTTGGCTTTTATAATTTGTGTGTAATGAAGCCCGGCAAGCCTCTTCTAATTGTAGGATGAAAGTATGTATTTGTATATCCAAGAATGATGTAAAAATCGTGGTCAAATTGCTTTCAAAGAAGAATTCTACTAAAAAATAGGAAAATAAGATATTTTATAACTGAAAGTCCTTGAATTTTGCATGTTATTCATTTAGATACCTAATTTCTTCTATTATTCAGCCCATTCCTTAATTGCAACATAAGTCCTTCACCTTGAAATAATTAATTTGCTCCTCGTCATTCCAAAATCATGATGCGATGCAAGTTTTGGTAGTTTGTAATTTAGTTTCCGAACTTTCTATGTTGCCGATTTTATCTCTGAAACTCATGAATTTTCTACGTTGCTTCATTACTACTTCCAGTTGATTGATTGCAACCTCGATAATCTTCAATTGCTCTGAATCAATTTCAATTAAAATCTACATAACACATTTTCACACCAAATGTATCATAGTTGAGATTTTTTCTACAATTAACATAATTTATACAAATTAAATAAATAATCACTCAATTTACATATAATTGAATACGAATAGAAGTCCAAATAAGTTATTAGCGGGTCTCCTATTTTAACTCTGTCAATATTTTACCAATGAAATTAAGGTTGTGGTTGAAGAAAGTAATTCGGGATTGGCCAAACAAGAGGTTTTTCCTTCTAAGTTTCACGTTTTATTTTATAATTTTATGATAAACACAATTATCATTAATCGAGGTCAAGGTTAATAGAGGAGTTATTATTATTATTATTATTATTCTTCTTCTTCTTCTTCTTCTTCTTCTTCTTCTTCTTCTTCTTCCTCCTCCTCCTCCTCCCAAATATATGGCTTACATATTTGACTCAATATTTGGATAATGACTTAAGCGAGAGTTGAAGATGTAAAGATATAATGTCTCGGAATGTCAAAAAATGTATTGATGTAAGAAGTGGTTAAATATGGAGATGTTAGAAATATATTGAGACGACAATCAAGAGAACAATAGATATGGACTCCTCGAGAAAATGACATTTGCCCATAACGCATTGACAACGTGCTTAGCATTGTACAAGGATTGGACTATACCGTTAGAATATGCAACGTGGTGATCACAATTTTAAAGGAATCGTGGACACCTTCCACTACTTTATATTTTGTAGGAGTCCAAGAATAAGAGAAGTGGCCTTGTAGAGGAAAAAAAACAAATTTTCATCCACAACATGAGGGGAGATTCTAAGTGTCATTTTAATCACTTCTGATTCGTACAATTTTTTTTATTTTCTTTTAACTATCTATACAAAATTTCTTTACTGAGATTTGTTAATCCCTTGCTAAATTTGTAAGTATTTAAAAGCATCACATTTTCACATGTAATGAAAGAAAGAATTCCATAAAAATGATTTCTACCTTGATGTCGCGAATATACAATCAACTTCAACTTTGAATAAAGTATTTTTTTTTTTTTTTATCTGTTGTACAATTCTATTATCTTTAGTAAGAAAATGGTTCGAATTTCTCCATTTTCTTCCATCTTTATTTCTATTTTTATTCACAAAACAAGTCTCTCTTTTGCAAGAAAGTTAATTAAATATTTTACTAAATAAACACTCTCTTTTGCAACAAATAGACATAGTAGTAAATAACTATGTTAGAAGGACAGTGAATGCAAGATTGCATTATTTAGAGATTTTGATAATATCAAAATATATTTCCAATGCTAAATTTCATCCGTGGTGACTAATCTTTCAGCAAAATCTCATGTATCAATGAACTTAAATTTATCTCAAATATATCTCTAAACTTCAATTTAATTCCAAGTGGGTCACTAGACTTCTGTTTATTTTAAATTTCATCACTCCGTTGTATGGTGATTACCAAATTGACAAAAATTGCTAATTGACAGTCATATTATAAAGGATCTTCCATTAATTGGTGCTTGACACGACAATTTACCCACCACAATTCCAAGTCATAAAATTGTTAATATAAAAAATCCTCATTTTAACCTAAAGATGCTGTCATGACCTTCATTTTACCATTTTTATTATGAGGGGTTCATAAATATTACATGGAAGACATCGACGCCTAAGCAAGTTTTATAAGCCTGGAGTCTTCAGGCTTAGATTAAGGTCAATAGAAAGATAAGACAAGTTTGAAAGACGCAACACTTGTCTCAATAACTTGATACGTTCGGTCGGCCCCATCTATTAAGTTAACGACAATAGGACATCTCTTTATCAGGGACACGTGCACTAGCTGACACTCTGACTATCATGTTGTTTACTATAGAGCTAGGCATTGTGCCAAGGTCGTGCACAAACGAAGAAAATATGTATTAAAGTTACTCGAGAATGGAATGTTAAGGTGCCAAGGTCGGAGGCACCTTGAGTTCACTAACCAATGGGACTAAATCTCCCCTAAGGGAAATGGAATGTCAGCTCGATCGATGGAAATTGAGAAGATAGTTGGAAAATGTGTCTTGAGTGGTGAGATTGAAACTAAATTAAACTTTAGTGGGCCAATTGAAATAAATTAAAGTTTAGTGACTAAATTGATTTTTTTTTTAACTTTCAGCTACTTTATTTCTAATTTCTTCCAAATGAATCCACACCAAATTTAAAATTAGCATTATTGAACAAAAAAAAAACATAAAATAAATGAATATTTGAATTCATATTAATCAACTTCCCATCCAAGTGGGACCAATAATATGTTAAATTAAGTACAGATTTTTAATGATGAAATTTTCAAAATAACCAACAATGTTGAATTCTTTAATTAAAAGCTTTTTTCTTCTAAGATTAAATTCCTAATTTAACTTTATTAATCTTCTTTTTACTATCGTTTCTCCCCTAGGCCCACATCAATCTTCATTTTTCTCTTTTCTACACCACTCTCCATTCTCAATCCTAGTCCTATTCCTTTCTAGAAACACGATCAAGATTAGGTGAGAACGTTACGATTAAGAATAAAAATGATATATAAAAATGATAAAAGATTATTTTTTATTTTATTTGTCGGACTTTCACTTCTTCAACAAGTTCCTCATTTTTAATTGTTGTCTTTTGTTGTTTGACCTGTGTTAGAATTAATAATCAATCCCAATAGAAAGAATAATATTTACGTACTTAGTTCAATCCCAAATCTTAATAATAATAATAATAATAATAATAATCAAATTTTAACTGTTTCCTCAGATACTGCTAACGAGAGTCGCTCTGTCGGCCATCAAAACTTTTGAAATTGTATAAACATTCTTCTAGATTCCTGCAAGTCTCTCCCTTTCCCAATTACTCACAAAATGAAGAAGAAGACACAGTTGCCTCTTTTGGCACTCATCTTCTTTGCGTTCATAGTATTTTCGATTCTGTACAATGAGTGTAACATTCAACAAATCAACAAAGAACAACCCGAAAACGACGATAATAATCACCAATCTACAGTAAAAATTGAGTCTTTGCCCAAATCAACGCCTGCCCAGAACTTTAATCTTCCAAAGAAACCCCCAGGTAAAAAAAATAATTAACTTTGATGCATGGTTAATCTTATTATGATATAATTTGTAAAATTGATTAGGTATTGTTACTGGGTTTTCGAGTTTGTGTTGTTTTATGTGTTTTTGGAATTCAAGGACATGGCTTTTTAAGTTTATGTTGTTTTTGGTATTTTCTTGGGATTTAGAGACATGGGTTTCTTGATTTGGTTTGGATTTTGATGTGCTGTGATTTTTTTTTTAGTATATGATGGTTTTTTCCTTATTGGGATGTAGTTGGTTTGGATAAATTTAGTAAATGCAGTTCCACTGTACCATACAGTGGGAGGAGAGCTGTCTGGGCAGTCGACACCGCTGAGTCTGGTGGTCGGGGAGGAGTGCCAAGGCCGGAAGAGTGTGACGTGTCTTGGGGCAAATGGGTTTTCGATAACACTTCTTATCCACTGTATAGTGAGTCTAGTTGTCCATACATGTCTGATCAATTGGCTTGTCACAAGCATGGAAGGCCTGATTTAGGATACCAGTTTTGGAGATGGCAACCCCACAACTGCAATTTAAAGAGGTAGTTCTTTTTCCCTCTCCGTTGGATTATATATATCTGCGTATATTGTGTGTTTGAGTTCCAAATGAGCATCTATAATGTGTCATGGATTCAACCTAGTTCATGACTCTGAGAACAGTGATGAACAGAGAAGAAATTATAAAATTTACAAATACCACACACATATATAATAGTTCAGCTATATCACTCGTCTTTGGAGATTTTTCGCTAAAATGGAGGAGTTTACAAGCTTTTCTCACACTTTTCTGTCTTATATTACTTTCCCACCAAAACGGTTTCCTCAGATTCTTTATATCACATAGGAAACTAGGGCGAGTATGAGCGCCCAATATATGTCTTGGTCGATCTTCGGTTGAGGGAATAAGTGAACAATAAAATTTGACTCCACAGGATCCAACAATCTGTATCCTAATA
This sequence comes from Fraxinus quadrangulata, assembly GCA_903798255.1. Lineage (NCBI taxonomy): Eukaryota > Viridiplantae > Streptophyta > Magnoliopsida > Lamiales > Oleaceae > Fraxinus > Fraxinus quadrangulata. The sequence goes on along the minus strand of CAIGRB010082982.1, from coordinate 9,124 downwards.
TCTGTAACTATTCAAGCATAGTTAAATTTTGACAGTAAGCTTTGGTAGATGGAAGATTAGTTTTGTGACTGCATTTTGATTTTGTTGCTTCTTTGACTCGTTACTGCTGAGATGTAGGTGGAATTCTACAGAAATGTGGGAGAAGTTGAGAGGAAAGAGATTAATGTTTGTCGGGGATTCACTGAACCGAGGGCAATGGATATCAATGTTGTGTATGTTGCAGTCTTCAATTCCAGCAGATAAGCAATCCATCACGCCAAATGCGGAACTTACAATTTTAACGGCAGAGGTAAATGGCATTTTCACATTATTACTAAGAATATTGTTGGGTGTTACTAGGAAATCTCTGCCTTTGTAAGACATTTAAACACTTATCAAAATAGTTCTGAATTGCAATGTGATTGTGTCTTGTACAGAATTATAATGCGACTGTTGAGTTTCTTTGGGCACCTCTTCTTGTTGAATCTAATTCTGACGATGTAGTTGATCACCGGCTGGATGAACGAATACTACGTCCCGATGAAATTCGTAGGCACTCATCACAATGGGAGCATGCTGATATACTTGTCTTCAATTCATATCTGTGGTGGAGACAGGACTCTGTTAAGCTATCGTAAGTACTAATTAAATAGTGAGCACCTCGAATAACGGATGGATAAGAGCAGGTTTGGCTAAGCTTAAAATATTTACTCAAATGACTTTACTTTTTTCTAAGCTTATCAAAACCTTGCTTTAAGACGATACTATCCACAGTAGCTTATGTATTGATGTTCGTACTTTTTAGATGGAGCACCGAAGAAAATGGTGTTTGTGAAGAAATCGATGGGATGAAAGGCATGGAGTTGGCCATGGAAGCCTGGGCAGATTGGGTGGCTACTCATGTTGATTCCAAAAAGAAGCGGGTTTTTTTCGTTACCATGTCACCTACACATCTGACGTAAGTGACATTATAAGCCTTTTCAATTCAAATGCACTTGGAGTGAAATTGGATTTGATATTTGTCTCGGGTTTTTCTAGTTTTTTCTCAAGTAGTTTAACTCCAGTGTTCGATAGGTTTTGTTGCTGAGTCTTCTTTTGCAGTTAAAATTTTTAATTTGTTTTATCTCTCTTTTTTCAATGATCAGAAAGGAAGATTGGGAACCTGGAAGCGAAGGAAATTGTTATAACGAGAAACTGCCTATTAAGGACGAGAAGTACTGGGGAACTGGTTCTGACTTGCCCACAATGCAGATGGTAGATAAGGTTTTGAACCGGTTGGGTTCAAAGGTTACTGTCCTAAACATCACTCAGCTTTCGGAGTATAGAAAAGATGGCCACCCCACCATTTACCGTAAATTTTGGGAACCATTGAGCACCGAGAAAATGGCGGACCCTGCTAGTTCTGATTGCATACACTGGTGCTTGCCTGGGGTGCCCGATGTATGGAATGAGTTACTTTTCCATTTTTTGTAAAGGTGCATTTTTCGAGTGTTCTTGGTTATCTCGAGCAACTCGAGAGGTATGTCTTCGTTTTGAAAATGGGTGCACTATATTGCTTGTGTGTACTGAAGGAAATCCCATAGAATGAGAGGTATTTCTTATAAATGAAATGAGATCAAATTAACTATTATTGTCAATAGAACTCTATTTTATGTCACTTCTATATATCTCTCGTTGTGTTCTCTCGGTCATGACCTATGTTAGGTTGATCAAATTTCTTATTTGAATATCGGAAATTATTTTGATAACCTATGTCGTATTGATACATGCATCCTATTAATACAAGTTGATTTTAAACGTGATTTTATTTAGTGCATGTTTGGCCGAGCTTAATTTTTTTAAGCTAGTAAATGTACTTTTTTATTAACACATAATTTACTATCAATTTCTTATCGAATATATTTCGTAGGCTTACAACTTATTGATTGTGGAAGTGATTTTTTTTTTTAAAAGCTCGTGGCTAAAAAATTATAGGAAATTGTGATTGTTTTTTATTTTTATTTTGGTAGAATGTGTGGTTGAAAATAAGTATTGAAAAAAATAATTTTAAATCACTTTTTATAAGTAGTAGAAAAAAAATCCAAATCACTTTTCACTTATTATCAATATATAAATACTAATCGTGGAATAAAACTATGGTCTTAACAAAAGTTATGGACACAAATTGTTCAGAATGAAGAATAAAACAAATTGAGAAAAATCAAGGAAATTGAGAACCCATGAAATAATTTTGGTATTTCAAGAATCAGTAACCTCCCAAATAAAACTCAAGTTGCACTGTGCATAATTCATTTGAATTAAACTAGGTGTACACCTTGTTTTGACACCTACCTATGTGTCAAAAGTTTTACAAGTGTCGGAAAAGTGTTCTTAAAATCAATGTATAGAATTCTGTCAACACACACGGATATCAAACTATATGTTAAGTTAGATCTACATGTAGCATGATTGAATTCATTTACTGCTTGAACAAGATAAAACTATGCACTAGCTAGGATTGCTAACACAACATTCCGTCATGTCCGAATGGGATAGGGAATCTTGTCCTCTCGGGGAACCAGGACGGGGAAGGGGACGGAAAACATGATTCCACCACAAATCTTAATTTTATTTTTATATCTTAAAATTTATACAGTTTTTTAAAAATAAAAAATAATAAAAAAGTAAATGATGAGGTATATACTTAAATCAATAATCGAAATAAGTTATGTTTCTAATTTTATTTTGGTAGGAATATGTAGAGTGAATCCAATCAAGTTGAATCCTATTTCGCTACAATGAAATTCAAAAATGAAAAACGATACAAAATCAATAAAAATAAAAGATGGTGGAACGAAAAACTTATTTGGGTACCATTGATTCCGGTATCTAATAAGTTCCATATGAAAGCAATACTATAGACACTTGAGTTGAGAAGTCATTTCTCATTCCAAAGATAACTAAATGGAACTCACGTGGATTACAAATAACATATTATTTATGAGCAACATTAATACAAGTAATATACTCACAAATTCATGATAGAATAGTCATCTTGACAAGAAATTATCTGCGTAATAAAATATGTTTCATAAGCCCGCACTGCCCTCGAAATTCCTGACGTGATTGCCTAATACATGCTCACCTACAAAAAAGTGAGCATTACTTGGTTTTATGTCTAGTGAAGTCAACATACTTCTATATGATCTGGATAAGCCTAACTAAATCACATAAAAATCCAAATAAGGACCTCAACAATAGTAAAACATTATCTCTACCTTCTACGGCATTACAAATTTTACTACGTGATCTAAATTAATAACTCACCTCTCAATTTGTTACAATCCACAAGTCATGAATTAGTGATCAAGTAATTCAAGCATTAAGAAAAAATGTAAACTACGCAAAACTAAATTGAGATTAAAGGTTTAAAACTAGGTTAAATTCGTCCATCCCAATTATAAAGATTTTGAAGAATAAAAAGACAAACATCTTGCACCAAAAATTATTCACCTTCTTGCAAAATTGCTCCATGCCCGGCCCTATATTGTGTATTCTTTCTCAAATGTTGTGTTTATTTATTTATTTTTTCTTGTGTCTATAGTGTAATATTAGTTGTGAGGTGTGTAAAGGACAATATGAGTAGGGGTGGACAAAATGTCCAAACCAAATCAAACCAGAACCGAACCAAACCAAGCGGTTTGATTAGGTTCTACAAAAGAAAAAAAAAATTAATAGTTTTGGTTCTTCGTACAAAAAACCATTTGATTATAGTTTTGGTTCGATTTTGATTCTAGAACCAATAACCAAACCAAGAACCAAATTTAATATATAATTTTATTTTTTGTATGAATTCAATTTTTGCACCCGAAAGTCGAGTAGTGAGCCGCCTAGGCGGTTAAGGCGAATTATATGCCAACCTTGCATAATTTTCCCAAGGGCGCCTAAGCGAGCCGAAATTGTAGCCTAGGTCCTAAAGTTTATATCTTCTTCATACCTGTCATTCAACAGTCCAATAAGTCCAAACTGGTCCTCCAAGTTTCGAACTCATCCACTTTGATCATTCTACTTCATAGTTCTTCATATTTGGTCCTTCAAGTTTCAAGAGTGTACAATTTGGTCCCTCTTCCATGTTTCAGTACACTTAGTCCTTCAACTATCCAAATCGAGAATTTACTCCTCAAAACCTGTGAATTCCTCCAATTTTCCAATCATGCCCCAACTTTTTGATAGCTCTTCAATTTCATCCTTTATCTCCATTGACCTTCGTTTTGCTCAATTCACCTTCAAATCGGGGTTTTTTCTATAAAAGCAATATTGACACTAAATTAAGCAGAAACCCATCTATGTCCCAAAAACAATTTGCAAGTTTAGTTGATTCTATTTTCTATAGTAATTTCATTAACCGGCTATTTTAATATTTCAATTTCGAGACAAATAAATCTCCGAATCATTCATTGTTGTACTTGTATATGCTATTTATATACTCTTATCATTTTCGCATTCGATTGTTCATTCTTGTTACTATAGAATATCGTGTATTTTTTTCATTATATTATCGTGTTTTCATTACTGTATCTCTGTATTTTTTTTTCCAATTCTTTCATTTTTTTTAACTATGTTTTCACATTTTTCCTGGCATATTCACGTAGTTGTAGCAAAATTGCCAGACGCGTCAATAATATAAAGAAATATGAATTTAAATACCATTTACAATAAATATAATATAAGCATTGCGAGACACTAGTAATGAAAGTATGTTCAATATTCTATTTTACCTCAGAAAAAAAAAAATACAGATTCAATGAGTTCGTTTTTTGCTCTTCACCGTTTTCAATCTTCCTGACTGCGAACAGGGGAGGACTCCGGATCGGACTAAAAACAGAATTAAGCCGGGCTAATATGTAAAAATAACAATAATTTCTACTGACAAGAAACTGAAATGGGCTGTGAGGGGACTGGACTAAAGCCCCTAAATCCGCCAACGACTGCGAATCTGGTAGTGTTGAAAGGCAGTATGTGAATTATTTTTATGAATTGCACCTTATTTTGTTCCTTTTTTCCTTCTCTTATTGGATTATAAAATCAAAGATGATAAAACGAGTCATCATATAAAAGCCCAACTGGATACAGTACGCCCCATTAACCCACCCTCCCCACTTCCCACATCGACAGAATAAGAACAGATTTTTCAGTTTTTATATGCACGCCTATTACACAAAGGACACGATCTTACTTGAACAGGATCTGTTCTATAGATTGTACCTCTGTATCCTTGATTTCTAAGGAGACAGGAAACAAAGTCTGGTGGATGAAACATGACTGCTAGATCGGAGCGTGATTAATAGCTGCGCCACCAGCTCAATTGGTAGGTGGTTGTTGTGCAATGGAGGATCGTTCTCAGTTGACTTTGCTCTACTGGGGTGGTCTAGCAGTGACCTGACAGACTTCTGTCCACTCTTTTTGGTTCGATAAAATTTAACTGTTTCATTGCACGAAGGTGCGGTTGGCAGTAACAGTAACATGCGAAATCTGCAATAATGGAAATATTGCATCATTCTTCTTTGTCGTATGGTTTGCATCAGATATATCTCATAATGAACCTCCAAGAAAAGAAACAGAGAGGCAGAAGATTCTTGACCGTTTGAAATTTTTCCTCACTGAACCAAAGTCCCAGAGAGAAGAAATGTTTGAGAAGATGAAATGCATATTAAAGCTAGATTTAGGGTTGTGGTATAGGAGAAGGCTTTCGCATTTAAATGGACGTTTTGACTTTGCATTTAAATGAATATATCATTTAACGATATATAATTGTCACCTAAACTGGTGTCAAGTATCAGTGGTGCTAAATAGCATTACTCGGTCCGATTCCAAATTTGAAGTACCAAATATTGAAAAAATAATTCAGATGGTAGATAAGGTTTTGAACCGGTTGGGTTCAAAGGTTGCTGTCCTAAACATCACTCAGCTTTCGGAGTACAGAAAAGATGGCCACCCCACCATTTATCGTAAATTTTGGGAACCATTGAACACCGAGAAAATGGTGGACCCTGCTAGTTCTGATTGCATACACTGGTGCTTGCCCGGGGTGCCCAATGTATGGAATGAGTTACTTTTCCATTTTTTTTGTAAAGGTGCATTTTTCAAGTGTTCTTGGTTATCTCGAGCAACTCGAGAGGCGTGTCTTCGTTTTGAAAGTGGGTGCACTATATTGCGTGTACCGAAGGAAATCCCATAGAATGAGAGGTATTTCTTATAAATGAAATGAGGTCAAATTAACTATTATTGTCAATAGAACTCTATTTTATGTCACTTCTATATATCCCTCGTTGTGTTCTCTCTGTCATGACCTATGTTAGGTTGATCAAATTTCGTATTTGAATATCGGAAATTATTTTGATAACCTATGTCGTATTGATACGTGCATCCTATTGATACAAGTAGATTTTAAACGTGATTTTATTTAGTGCATGTTTGGCAAAGCTTAATTTTTTTAAAGCTAGTAAATGTACTTTTTATTAACACATTTTATAAGTCTTACAATTTACTTTTAATTTCTTATCAAATATGTTTCGTAGGACTTACAACTCATTGATTGTGGAAGTGATTTTTTGAAAAACTTGTGGCTAAAAAGTTGATAGGAAATAGCCTGTTTTTATTTTATTTTTTTATAGAATGTATGATTGAAAATGAATATTGAGAAAAATGATTTTAAAAAATCACTTTCTATAAGTAGTTGAAAAAACAATCTAAATCACTATTCACTTATTATCAATATATAAATACTAATTGTGGAATAAAACTATGGTCTTAAAAAAAGTTATGAACACAAATTGTTCATAATGAAAATAAAACAAATTAAGAAAAATCAAGAAAATTGAGAACCCGTTAAATAATTTTGGTATTTCTAGAATCAATAACCTCCCAAATAAAACTCAAGTTGCACTGTGCATAATTCATTTGAATTAAGCTAGGTGTACACAATTGGTGTTCACCTTGTTTTGACACTTATTTATGCGTCAAAAATCTTACCATTATTTGGAAAAAAAGTTGTTAAAATTAATATATAAAATTCTATCAACGCACATGGGTGTCAAACTAGGTGTTAAGTCTAGTCTACATGTAGCATGATTGAATTCATTTACTGCTTGAACAAGATAAAACTATGTATGCTAGTTAGGATTGGTAACAGACCACGTTCCGTCCAGTCCGAATGGAATAGGGGAATCTTGTCCTCTTGGGGAACCAGGATGGGGAAGGGGACGGAAAAAATGATCTCCACCCCGGATCTTAGTTTTATTTTTATATTTTAACATTTATACAGTTTTTTTTTTTTTTTTGAAGTAAATGATGCCGTATGTACTTAATCAATAATCAAATGAAGTTTTGTTTCTAAGTTAGCCCTATTCCGTTACAACAAAATTCAAAAATGAAATAAATGAAAAAAGATACAAAATCAATAAAAATAAAAGAAATTTATTTAGATTCCATTGACTCGGAATCTAACAAGTTCTATATGAAAGCAATACTATAAACGCCGAGTTAAGTAGTCATTTATCATTCCAAAGATAACTAAATGGAACTCACATCATCGACGTATTACAAATATTATATTACTTATGAGCAACATTAATACAAGTAATATACTCAAAAATTCATGTTGTTAGATCAAGAATAGTCGTCTTGACAATAAATTATCTACATGATAAAATATGTTTCACAAGTCCGCACTAGCCTTGAAATTCCGTTTACTGCCCTGTCCATTATACACGGAGCAATGCTATGTGTACAAAATTAGATTACAAAATGGTTGACTCTTATACATGCTCACCTACAAATAAAGAGCATTACTTGGTTTTATGTCTAGTGAAGTCGAACATACTTCTATGTGATCTGGATAAGCCTTAACTAAAAGAATTAAATCACATAAAAATCCAAATAAGGACCTCAAGAATAGTAAAATCTTATCCCTACCTTCTACCACATTACAAATTTTACTACGTGATCTAAATTAATAACTCACCTCTCAATTTGTTACAATCCACAAATCATGAATTGGGGATCAAGTAATTCAAACATTAAGAAAAATGTAAACTACCCAAAAATAAATTGAAATTAAAGGTTTAAAACTAGGTTAAATAGTCCGTCCCAATTAAAAGATTTTGAAGAATAAAAAGACAAAAATCAACGTCTTGCAACCAAAAATTATTCTTCTTGTTGCAAAATTGCTCCAAGCCTGGCCCTATATTGTGTATTCTTTCTCAAAGGTTTTGTGTGTGTGTGTGTGTGTGTTTTTTTAGCGAGCCAAAATTGTAGCCTAGGTCCTAAAGTTTATATCTTCTTCATACCGGTCATTCAACAGTTCAATAAGTCCAAAATGGTCCTCCAAGTTTCAAACTCATCCACTTTGATCATTCTACTTCATATTTCTTCATATTTGGTCCTTCACGTTTCAAGAGGGTACAAGTTGGTCCCTCTTCCATGTTTCAATACACTTGGTCCTTCAACTATCCAAATAGAGAATTTACTCCTCAAAACTTGTGAATTCCTCCAATCATGCCCCAACTTTTCGATAGCTCTTCAATTTCATCATTTATCTCCATTGACCTTCGTTTTGCTCAATTCACCTTCAAATCGATGTTTTTCCTATAAAAGCAATATGTACACTAAATTAAGTAGAAACCCATCCAGGTCCCAAAAACAATTTGTAAGTTTTGTTAATTCTATTTTCTATACTGATTTCATTAACTAGCTATTTTAATTTTTCAATTTCCGAATAATTCATTGTTGTACTTGTATCGGCTATTTATATAATCTATCATTTTCGCATTCGATTGTTCATTCTTGTTACTATAGAATATCGTGTATTTTTTTCATTATAGTATCGTGTTTTCATTACTGTATCTCTGCACTTTTTTTCCAATTCTTTCATTTTTTTAAACTATGTTTTCACATTTTTCCAGGCATATTCACGTAGTTGTAGCAAAATTGCCAGATGCGTCAATAATATAAAGAAATATCAATTTAAATACCATTTACAATAAATATAATATAAGCATTGCGAGACACTAGTAATGAAAATATGTGACCAAACGACATTGTATGTTCAATATTCTATTTTACCTCAGGAAAAAAAAAAAAAACAGATTCAATGAGTTCGTTTTTT
>CAIGRB010082940.1:6682-17114 GCA_903798255.1 Fraxinus quadrangulata | reverse complement strand
TGGCTAAATGGCCAAATTCCCCTTCTGTATGCTTCCAAAAGAATAGCTTAAAGTATATTTGAAAAGTGTTTATAAATGATTTAAATAATTATATAGATAGAAAAGAGTGATGGATAAGTGTATAATATACGATCCTTCGAAATATATGAATAAAAACTGAATTGAATATTTATAAATAATTAAAAAAGTGAACCAACTATATAATGTGATTTACGGCATTTTAATTTTTTTTTTCTATTTTCAAATTTCTGAGTAAAAATGTATTTGTGAAAATTTTGGAAGAGAGTGAATGTAAAAAAAATTAGAGTTAGATTATTATAAAATAGAAATAAAAGAAAATAAGAAAAGAATTCACTATACATCAACTAGACCAATGGTCGAGTAATCGAGAACATAAATTGTGACTGTGGTCTATAAATATAATTTCAATAAGTGTGTTGATGGTAAAAATCGAAACAACAAATTCTTTCATCTAACTATGATTTTAACCTCTTTACCTCTTTGGTTTCAATGCTCAAATATGAGAAAGATGATAAATAGCTATTTTAGAGGGAAATATTTGAATTGCGTGATTTTCTCTTTGAAAGAAGGGATGTTTATAGATTTTCCTCAAAACTTTAAGCTAGTTCGGCCATTTTAGAAAAATAACAGATGGTGGCTCCTTATTATTTAGCTTATAACTGATTTTGTTAAAAATAATATGATTTCTTCATTTACCCACATGTATCCAGCCTTGATGAGGGAAAGGTTTCGCGAGACCTTCATGTTTTTATATCCCTCGCATATCGCTTCATGCTTCCCGAGTGGTGGGAGGGATTCGTCCTAGTCTGCTTTCTATTTTGAACACCAACAAAGTGAAATATAAATATTCCATCATGAATATATAAGAAACCATTTTGGTTAGAAAAAAAGGTTAGAAGTAGTCATTTACCCAAAAAAAAAAAGGGACTTTCTAAAAAAAATCCCCAGACTATACTCAAAGGTTGCATTCTTCTCATACCTTGTTTGATATACTAGATAATACTATATAGGAATAATATTTAGAGTGTGTTTGAACCACATTATTTTGGAAGAATATATTCTAAAATAGTAGATTGATGGAGATTGTGTGGTTAAAAAAGATGGAAAAGTTATTGATGTGATAGAAAATATTATTTTATTAAAAAATGTATTGTTGAAAATGAATAAAACAATGAGAATAAAAATTTTAATGTGTACCAAAAATGGCTTTATTCTATACCAATATTTTAAAATCTGATCCGATTATCAACCCGAAAAAAGAAAAAGGTTCAAAAGTCAAAATGTCAAATCGAGGTTGAGTAGGGGTCCACCTGGTGATTTTTTAAAAAAAATAAAAAGCAAGTTTTTTGAAATCACAAAAACTACATCAACCACTCAAAACTTACAATTAAAAAAATAATAAGAAAATACAATCAACAAAATAACGTGCTGGTCAATCCAATTACGTAATTTAAAATAATTTAGTAATTTTAAGCAAAAATAATTTCAACATGAAAACTTAAATATTTTAAACTTTAAAGTTTCACATTATCTGTTGGCCTCGGTTTTAGCTCGGATGACATAGCCAATAGATCTAGACTCCATTCACATCCACGTAACATTTATCTTGCACACTTGAACAAACCATTAGGAACATGTGGCCTTCTTCAAATGTAGGGGAGGCAGTGGCGTTCACTCCGACATCAGTCAACTTGTATAAATGTATTTTTGTGTGAAATGTTCTAAATAAGTGAGCCATAAATGTGTTCATATATCCATGGTTAGGGTAGAATCGATATAGAATAAAATATGATGTGTGTGAGAGAGAGAGAGAGAGAGATAGATAGAGAGAGCAATCTTACAGTTGAGAGTGTAAAATTGCATTACATTTAATTGACATTAAGTATGAGTTTTTATAGTAAGAGATGCTGAATGATTATTATTGGATGAAGAGACACGAGACCTCATCGTCAAGGTCGAGATGCCTTGTCATAATCTAATCATTATGTCCAAAAGTTATAGCTTGTACTAATGCACTATCTAATATAAATCACATATTGGACTCTTGAACCAATTATTTAGCAATTCAACATGCCACATTAATGGTGCCGTTATGAGGTTGAGGCCCCATAGACATCAAATTTGAAAAAGGAAACTTGTATGACCTGCACATTTTTCATTTTCTTTTTTGAAATATTTGTGGGGTGAAGCATTTAATTCTTTGCTACAACACAATCAAGTTGTTCAGATTTTGAAATATATGACAAACATTAGATGTTACAAAATCTGTTAACAATGTTAATTACATGGTGGAATGAACTCTTTAGATCATTTAAACCAAGATTACTAGTGTACGGGTTCTAACAGTGACGGAGGTAGATATTCTTCATTTTATGATCAAAAAGTAAGTTATAAATTTTTTTCAAGCAACATAGCCTTAATAAAAATATTTGAATACGTTATTACCAACATCAAAAACTTTGTATTTGTTAAATGTTGGGCTGCCTTACTGTTTGGCCATCTTATTCTCGAGGTCCATCTTATTAAAACGTGTTTTTGTGTTACGAGCTTTTACCTCTGCTAAGTCGGTTGTGTTCTACGGTCCACGTGGCTTATTCTTGACCCGGATTTTGACTGTTGATATGAATATATACATATACTTGGCCCATTTTCGTCTTTTGTATGGTTGAATAGTTCTCTCTCTTTGTGTGGGTTAGGGTTTCTTTGAAAATCTGTAACTGTGATCTTTTTGTTTAATCTCTATTCTTTTAGTAAGGATAATGTTTGTTCAGTACGATCTTTGAGAGATTTCTGAGAGTTGGTTACCGATTTGTAATAAAGAGGCTAGAGTGAAGTTCTTGAAGAAATCTTCATACATTTCTGCACTGTTTCTTAGTTGAGATTAGTGGATCTGGAGCAATATCTCTTGAAAAATGTTCAACTAGTGATTAGGTCTATTAGACTGAATATTTTAATTTTCTGCAATTTTTAAAGTTTTTTCAACTTTTTTAATCTGCTGCTTTGCTATCGTTCTGGGACCAACAAGTCGTATCAGAACGTTTTTTTCAAAGGATTTGGCTAAGGACGTGTTTATTTGAAAACCCTAGTTTTATAATTTTGTTTACAGTTGCAGATCTGGAATTTTCTTGAAGTTTTGTGTAAGAAATTGGTTTTTAGAAATCTTTTGTTTGTTGATCTAACATCGATTCAACCTTTGGTTGGATCTCTTAGTGATAATTTGGTATTTTCTGGGTTAGATATGCAAGATCTCTTGAGATCGTATATTGTATTTGAGATTAAAATATGATGTTTCTTCAAAATCTTTTAACTCGCTTTTGGCTCGTTTAGATCTATTGTTTATACTGAGTTATGGCGATTCAGGTCTGACTCATTACTGAGTCATGGTGGTTCTTATAACTCGTACTGAGTTTTGACGAGTTGAGTTGACTCACTCCGATTTTTGCTGAGTTCCTAACTCACTCCTGATTGTTACTGAGTCATTGTGACTCGTTGGGTTTCTGTACTTAAATTGAGGTTCTTGGTTCAACTTTGGTATTTTCTGATTTTTCCATTCGTTTTGAAATTTTGAGATTTTAAACTCTAGTATTTTCTAAACTCTCCCTTTACCTATTAACTATTTTGTTAATTTTGAAATTGGTTATTAAGGTAAGGAATTTGTCATTACTTTTCTTTGTCCAATATCTCCTACGAGGATCTGGGATCTGATTGAGTACATGAATCAAAGGTTACCACTCCTTAAACCTTTTCAAATGGACAATTATACTTGTTAGCTGCCATACTTGTGATTGTGTGAGTTGCATGATAAGTAGCCACAAATCTTGACACCTGCTTTATTATGAAATTCACACATTTTGTAATTCTATTGAGCTACTAGAATTAATAATACAATGTGTGTTGTATAATTCTAATTTTGTGATTATATTTGTCAATATGTTCACTACATAAAAAATTGTAGTTGAGACATGGAATGGTACTGGAGATTTTAGTTTCTGGCGCTAGAAAATAAGAACCATGTTATTACAACAGAGATGTGCTGCTGCCCTTGATGGGTCTTGGGCTACTACGATTAGTATCTATAGGAGACGAGAACTAGATAAAATTGCCTGATGTTCATCTTTCTTCACCTGTCTAATAAAGTAATTAAGAAATTTGGTGAAACCACTACTGCTTAGACCTTATGGGCTAAGTTAAGAACTCTATACCTAACTAAAACTAAGCCACATAAGTGCTAACTTCTAAGGCAGTTCTATAACTTTAGGTTTGACTCTTTCCATAGCCTAGAAGAAAACATTGACAAATACGCAAAATTAATTTAAAATTTAGCTAACTGTGATGAGAAACTTCATGATGACCAACATGTTGTTGGCCTATTGAATCCACTAAGTGATAAATACAAGGACATCATAAATGCTTTAGAATATGGGAGAGGAGATCTTATTGTTGATATTATAATTTTTTGCTTTATGGAATAAAGAACTTGAACTAAAAATTGAGTTCAAATATTCTAAAATCGGTGAAGGATTACATATAAAAGATAAACTAAACCAATGTAAGAAGAATAATTTGTGTAATTTTAATTTTTCCAATAAAGGAAAACCTCCATAACACTTTATAAATGATTGCTTCAACAAAATTTCTGACATAAAAGAAAGAAACGATTCAGATGGCTCTACAGCTATTGCCTGGAAGAATGATTCTGATATTCAGGGTGTTGGCCTTGTTAGTACAACCGAAAGAGATCCAAAGGAATGTGTCCTTGATTCTAGCTACACTTTCCAAATGTGTCCCATTAAAGATGATTTTCTAAATTTGTTGATCTCAATGGACAAATTCAGATGGAAAATGACATGAGTTGTCCGATTAAGGGAATTGAGAAATTGAAACTGTTGTTAAATAACAACAATATACTTGAGTTAAATATTACCAGATATGTGCCTGAACTTAAAATAAATCTAAATTCTTTGGGAGAATTAGATGAAAAATACCATATATTGATTCACAAATGCCTCATAAAACTGAACTATAATAACAAAGACGTTATCTCCTCTCCTATGGTAAATGGAATTTACACTATCTATGCTAAACCTATAGTAGGTCACGGCTCTGCAGGTGTGAATTCCACCTCTCATAAGTCTTTAATCTGGCACAAAAGACTTGGGCCATATTTCTGAAAAGGGATTGATTGTCTTAAATAAAATTGGATGTTTTGAAAATGATAATATTGAAATGTTAGATTTTTGTGAAGACTATATAATAGGAAAATAGAAAAGATTACCTTTTAAAATTGAAATTCATAAATCCACTTTTATTTTGGACTATTTACATCAGCTTCTGTAAATACTTTAAGTGGATGTAAGTTCTATCTACTAATAGTAGATGATTTTTCAAGGAAAATATAGACTTTTTAAAAGACGAAAATTTGACACTTTTCAAATTTTCAAACAATGAAAATTGATGATTAAAAATCAAACTAATAAAAAAATCAAAGCACTTAGAACTGATAATGGACTTGAATTTTATAATTTTAAACTTGATTGCTTTTGTAAAGAGTGAAATTCTAAAGCATAGAACTATAACATACATCACTCAGTAAAATGGTGTTGTTGAGAGGATGAACGAGACTTTATTGGAAAAAGTCTGATGTATGCTAAACAGTTTTGGTCTTCCAAATTTTTTCGGGGAAAAGCACTAAAAACTACCATCTATCTTATAAACAAAAGTCCATCTAGTGCTAATGATTTTTAAGTCCCCCAAAATTGTGTTCAGGAAAGACACCAGATTACAGTAGACTTAAAAGTCTTTGGCCGCACAACCTATTCTCATTAAAGTGAAGGTAAACTTGAACCTCGGTCCATAGAAGGTGTTTTTTTTAATGCTATGGAGAGGAAACTTTAGGCTATAGACTCTAGGTCAAAAGCCAAAGTGCTTTAAAGTGATTATTAGCAGAAATGTCATTTTTAATGAAAATAACATGCCATGCAATAACTTACCAAATTTGAAATTTGATGAATCTACACCGATTAAGGAGACTATTTTGGAAATTCAAATTGAAAATGCTGCTAATCAAGATGATTTGATTGAGGTAGAGACTGCTCAAACTAAAATAAATCTTTATCAAAGTGAATCAGAAAATGAAACTGAATCTATTAACCCATCTTTTGCCGATTATCAACTTACAAGAGATAGAGAAAGAAGGAACATAATAAGTTCAACCAGATTTCGTAATGATGAATTTGTAACTCTATATTTGCATTAAACTCCTTAAATTCTAAGCCTACTACTTTGAGGAAGCTGTTAACTACCCATACTTTAAGTTCTGGAAAGAAGCCATGAATGAAGAAATTGATTCATTAATTAAAAATAAAACTTGGGTTTTAGTAAACAAACTTAAAGATAAAAAGATAGTAGACTATAAGTGAATTTTTTAAAATCAAATAAGGAGATTCTAATATAGAAAATAAGAGATATAAAGTCAGATTAGTGGCCAAAGGGTTCACTCAAAGAGAATGAGTGGACTACAATGAAATATTTTCCCCAGTTGCAAAGTATACTTCTATCGGAATTCTATTAGCTTTAACTACTCACTTTGACTGAGAACTAGATCAACTTGATGTTAAAAAATCATTCTTGATAGTGATATTGATGATATTATATATATATGAATTAGCCATGGGTTATGAATTAAAATCAAAATCTGATAAGGTTTGCTTATTGAAAAAGTCTATTTATGGGTTAAAACAAGCCTCGAGGCAGTGGTATAAAAAATATAACTCTTATGTGCAAATTTTGAGCTTTGTTAAAAGCAATTATGATTCTTATTTCTTCTATAAAGTGTTAGGTGGACCTGAATCCATTTACTTATTATTATATCTTAATGACATGTTACTTGCTTGCTATGATAGATTTGAAATTGATTTTGTTAAATCAAAACTTAAATCTGAATTTGAAATGAAAGGTTTGGATAAAGCTAAAAGGATTATTGGAATGGTAGAAAGAGATATAAATAATTGCACCTTAATTTTGAAACAATGCTCTCATGTGAAGGAAATACTTGAAAAACTTTCTATGCTTCAGTGTAAACATATTACCTTGCCTATTGCTAATTACTTTAAACTGTCTAGTGATTAGTCACTTAAAATAATGATGAATTGAGAAAAATGGAAAATGTTCCTTATGCCAATATTGTGTGGTCTATTATGTATCTTATAGTGTGCACCAGACTTCACTTAGCTTATGATATTAGCATTTTAAGTGGATTTATGGCAATCCCAAGTAAAACACATTGGTTAGCTATAAAATTGATGTTAAAATACTTAAAAATGTTTTTCTAACTTAGGTTTAATGTTTAAAAGAAGGAATGAATGAATAATTCTTAAATGATATACTGATTCTGATTTTTCTGGTGACTTAGATAAGAGAAGATCCACATCTTTACTTTGTATGATGAATATATTAGTTGGAATCTCAGTTGCAAAAATTGGTTGTTCTGTCTTCTATTGAGGTTGAATATATTACTGCATGTGATGTTTTTATAGAAAGTATTTGATTAAGGGGGTTAAGGAATAAAATTGATTTTATGAATGATTTTGTTAGGATTTATACTGATAATCAAAGTGCCATTAATCTTAGTAAAAATCATGTATGCTATGACGAACAAAGCACGTTGATATAAAGTTTCACTTTGTGAGAAATATGGTTGAAAAATGTTTGATCTGTTTAGTTAAAATTCCGACATAATTTAATCCCTTTGATTTAGGAACCAAAATACCGACTCTTAATAAATTTAGAAATTGCTCGAAGATTCTATACATCATTTGAAGGAAGTGATATTTAGAATATCAAGCTTTCTTTGTTGAAAATTGAACTAACTTCATTTTTTTACAAGTACTTAGAGCAAGTGAAGCTAAATGATGTCTAGATCCATTAGTTGATGCCGAGTAATAGTTCAGCAACGTGGAAATTGTTAAATGTTGGGCTGCCTAACTGTTTCTTAGCCTATTTGGCCAACTTATTCTCAATTTGCGTTGAGGTTTATCTTATTATAATGTGTTTCTATATTACATGCTTTTGCCTCTGTTAAGCGGATTGTGATATGCCGTTCACGTGGCTTATTCTTGATCCTGGATTTCGACTATTGATATGAATAGATACATATACTTCGCCCCTTTCGTCTTCTATGGGGTTGAATAGTTCTCTCTCTCTGTGTGGGTTATGGTTTTCTTTGAAAATCTATGAATGTGATCTTTGCGTTTAATCTTTGTTCTTTTAGTAAGAATAATTGTTGTTCTATACGATCTTTGAGAGGTTTCTGAGTGTTGGTTACTAATTTGTAATAAAGAGGCTAGAGAGAACTTCTTGAAGAAATCTCTAGTTTCTTCATACATTTATGTACCGTTTCTTGGTTGAGATTAATAGATTTGGAGCAATATCTCTTGGTATGCTCAACGGGTGATTAAGTCTTTTAGACTGAACATTCGGGCCCTTTTAGAGCAAAATAATTCTAGTTTTCTTGCGTTCTTTAGATTTCTGTGATTTTTAAGAGTGTGTTCTTTTTGTTATTTTCAGTTTTCGAAAATACTGAAAACATGTTTACTTACCTATTTTCAGAAAAGAATTTTAAAAAACAAGTTTAAAATTTACAAAGAAAATGGAAAACGTAAAAAAAGTCGTTTTGACTGTTTTCAGTTAAAATCCAGCCAAAACTTTTTTTTTTTTGAAAACAATTTTTTAAAATGTCAAAAAGAATGTGTTTTTAACAATCTCAAAATGAATACTCAAAACTTAAAACCAAAAATGAATTTAAAACTAAAAGAAACTGAAACACGAAGAGAACAATCCCTAAGTTTTTTCAATTTTTTCGATCAACTGTTTTTCAATTGTTCTGGGACCAACAATATTGTTACATCATTATTAATATATCTTTATGAGTATACATCATTAGACATTCAATTAGCGATGTAAAAAAAGCTTGACGGCTCGGGGCGGCCCGGGCTCAACCCAGAAAAAGCTCGAGCCGGGCCGGCTTGTGGCTCAATAGCATCGAGCTGCGGCTTAGGCCAGCCCCATTTTGTGGTGTCGGCTCGAGCCCAAGCTAGTCCAGGCTCGTCACTGGCTAGGTCAATTTTTTTTCTTTTATTTTTTTATATATTAATATTTAGTTATTATTTGTAATACGTATAAATTGCACAAATTTTAAATACATTATAAAAAATTATAGATTTATAATGAATTTGAAAAAAAAAAACATGGGCCGTCTCGGCTCGGACCCGGCTCAGCCCACTAAGGCTCGAGCCTAAAGCTCAGGTTGAGCCTCATTTTTTTGGCCGAGATTTTGCTCGGCTCAATTCAGGCCCAAAAAAGTTCGGACCTGTTTTGCTCGAGCCGAACCCCAGCCCAAGCCTTGAGTTTAGGCTCGTGGCTCGGCTCATTGACATGACTACATTCAATCATTTATCTTTAATCCATTCATGTAGTTGGTTGTTTACAATCTTCAATGCAGACTCTCTAAACTATAGTGGGAAATCAAATAATTAATGCTACTATTACATGCTTGTAAAATAAGATGTACACTTTTTTCCATTACAATCAACTTTTGTATAATATCATTAAAGACTTGTAATCTTTCAGAAAACAATTATATCTAACATATTAATAATTTGTTCATTAAGTGTCAATCTCTAACGGTGTAAAATCTTAGGATAACACTCACAAAATTGAAATAATTTGTTCTTATCAGAAAATGAATTATTCATAGCAAGACAAATAAATAAGTAGTTACTTACCTCTGAAAATTGGTCATCCATCCAGGGGCGGACCCAGCACCTGGCCAGTCCCCGCGACTGCCCGTGCTGGGTTCGTTGGAAGCTTCAGTCTGCTCACCGTCCGCCGGGAGAAAGAAGAAGAAGCTGCCGTGTCGCGCAGCCTGTTTCTGGTTTTGCTCCCTTTCTTATGGTTTTAATTGTCTGGGCCTCATTTAAAAAAATAAGGCCCAACTAATGAGCCCAATCCTACAATCTACTAATCAAATAGAAAGTCCAATACTAATTTACCATTAGCATTTAGCCCCACGGCCCACAACAATTAAAAACCAAATCCAATTTATTTTGGCGAGGACTGAGGATGGAGACGGACGAGATGACTGAGGGCGAAAATTTTCCATTTTTTCTCGCCGGTCTGAGTGTGGAGTCTACGAAATTGCGATTCTGTGGCAGTGTGGCTGTGAGTCTTTGACAGCCGACGTCGATAGTCGAGACAGGTAGTGCAATAGCTGGACTGGAGGCTGGTCTGCTGCCTGCTGGAGTTTCGAGCCTTTCTGCCGGTCTGTGTTCTTACAGGTATTAGATCAAAAATCTTGCCTTGCTATTTCTATTTGCCTATTTCCTATTGGCTATTTGGCTTGCTAGTGCTTGTG
>CAIGRB010082938.1:35835-68130 GCA_903798255.1 Fraxinus quadrangulata | reverse complement strand
GAGAGAGAGATGAGGGGAGAGAAATGTGAGAGATCGGAGAGAAAGGAGGTGGTGGAGGCGGCGAGTGAGAGGGTTGAGAGAAATGAAATTGATTAATGTAGGGTTTGGATAGAAGTATGGTTTTATATATAAAATAAAATACTTCATTTTTGAATAGATAAATCTTAAATTTGATTTTTAAAAATTCACAACTTGAACACCTAATTTTTTGTAATTTTCCCATTTAATAAGCTCAAAACAGGCTCATAAATTTTTGTTATGTCACACGCATGGTCCCTTTGCTTAATAAGCTCGTGAGCTTAATGCTATAAGCCCATCGAACAAAAGTGCTTTTTACATGGCCAAATTCACTCGATCAACATAGCTAATCTCTTCTAATAATAGATACACCAAAGCCCCAGATACAAGATACAACACAATACCAGATGGATTTCGAATTATTCATAGTTGTTGATATAAATTGCATAGTTAAGCCAACTTACAGTTGGATTTGCTTGAATCCAACATCGTGCAATTGCGTACTATTGAGTTGCTCGTACTCAGGAGACAGCCTCAGTGGTGTCCGCTGTCTATCAAAAACCAGAGAAATGCATGCTGTAACCATCAGAAGTGCTGCAAGTATCCAACTAAACTGTAAGTTAGCCAATGCTCTTGCCCTCAAATCCGCCTCTTGTGTTCCACATAAAACGGCCCCTAGCATGATACCACTGCTGGCGTAACTCGACTGAACAGCGCATCCAAGTGGGACAAACTTATGAATCCATAACACAAATCCCATGTTAATGAGCCAACAACCTTGGAAAACAACAGAAACTGTAAGAACAAGTGCTGCAGGAAAGCTTGTTGGGAAACAAGTTGCAAATATTGCTGCCACAAGAGAAATGCAAACTATAAGCTGCAGCAGCCAGTGGTAATGTCCTTCAAGTCCAACATGATCAGTTGAATGAAAATGAAGTAGGAAAAGTTCTTGTCCGAAAACCGAGGCTGCAAGAACTCCCGACATGCCTACCGGAGTATCAGACGAATTTTTGAATTCCGAGAAAAGAGTGTAACCTGCAAATATAGCTAGATGGAGAAACATAGTTGCATGTTCAAAATTGTCTAGCTTGAAGGAAAATTGCATGTATGGGAAGTCGATGATTTGCATTAAAATAGCCAATACTGAAAATGACAAGACAAGAATGAGTTCAATGTGTTCTAGTTTGCAAAGAGGAGTCTTCAAAGGGTACCAAAATCTCAACATAAACTTAGTAGGGCCTTTAATGTAATAAGCTCCGATGGTGTTTATAGTATGCCATAGACCAAGGAAGGCAAGGGCCAAACCAGGTACTAGATGGCCAAGAAAAGTTCCCATTGAAAGTTTATGATTCAGAGATGAAGATAGTGTTCACTCCATGGTGAATACCTACTTAAATACTTGATTGTTGTGCCACTAACCATTTTTAGGGGTATATTAGGTATTCCAATTATATATTACGTTACGTAAAAAGAATTATTGTGAGGAAAGTTCATTTTCTGACAGGCGTCAAAAAAACTTTGCACTCTTCCTTTTTTATTATTTATTTATTTATTTATTTATTTTTTATTACTCATAAGTAGAGATTGTGGTTCATTTTCTGAGACATGTAGTGTACTCCAATCTTTATTGACATCTTATCAATTATTTGGTGCATGATGCATGTGTTTTCCACAAACTAATGTATGATCCAAGCCTTTCTGTTTTATTATCAATAACTTTACTAGTTGCGTTTCAATGTTATTTAAAGAAAAAGAAAGCAAAAAAAAAGGTAAATGTCCCTTGGTGAAACATAGCGGATGCTGACAAAGAAAAGAACTAAATCTAAATAATTCATTGACTAAGGACTTTTTTGCCGTCTAGATCTTCTTATCTACAATAATTAAATTATCTGTATTACTTTGATATATCTCACTTCTTCTAACTATTTATAGCGAGATCACATCACTTTCGTAAACAAAAATATCTTTAAATTCACAACTAGTTTTCAATTTATCAAGTCATGCGCACTATCGATGTTGACCCTAAAAAATGGCTCAACAGGTACCGAGCCCACTCTTGACACGTCAAGTACGTTTTCGACGCGCTTTTATCGGATCGACGATGATAATCGGCGGGAGGTACTTTTTAGCGAGAGGCGAGACGTTCGGACTCCGACCAATGTATCAGGGGATAATAGTGTTTTTCTTTTTCTCCTCTACTATCAAAATGTCGGGGTGTGGAAGACGATCTCAACAATTTTCGTGTTCTCCTTTCTTTTAAAGACAGATCTTACAAAGTACACTAGTTCTTTTGTTTCTATCCTTGTGTTTTTCTTAGAAAAGAATCCAATAATTCGTCCCTCTCTCGTTACAATATATGACTATTTATACTGTGTTCAACAGGCGTAGCAGCCGTTGGATTGAAACCACGTGGCCTCATCCGCCTGACTTAGACCTCACGTCGCCGTCTACTCATTAAATATTTGGACAGGAGATCAGCCGCCTAATATGGTAGGCTGTCATACTGACAGGCTTTAATGTAAGTGTCCAATCAATCAAGTCTGAAAGATCTCCAAATCCGTTACGGAGAACGTCGACATTGTGGTGGGACGAGGTCTGCTACGATCCGAGGTCCTTATGCAGCTGGGAGGGAGCCCCTGCCTTGGGGCTTCGGAACCTTAGCGACCTCGGCCAGATCAATAAAAAGGGAGACTTCGCCAAATCTTTCTGTCCGACCCCCCCTGCTAATTCGGTCCACGTGGGCCAACTGTTTACACATCTGTCAGCGTGGCACATCTGCCATCGTGGCAATTATTAATGCCTCGGAATTAAGACAAGGTGGTAACGGCGATAACAATCGACATAATCACTTTAGCCTACATTTGGATCGGGCTTATAGAAGATTTATAAGCACTCGAGTCACTTTTTATCTAAATATCGAGGAACCCATAAGTAATATACACATTCACCATTCGTCTCTATCAATTTATATTTAAACAATTTATAAATACTTCCCAAATATGCTTTTATTTAATAAAAATAAGCACTGGACCACCAATCAATCAATTAGAACAGGTCGTCCATGATTGATTGGAAACCAAATATTTATTGGTAATCTATACATCCATCCATTCGAGGAAGAAAGATGCATAACCAAAAGATCAAAGTGACAAAAAACACATGGCATATGGACCTTAGTCCTTACTAGCATTTAGTGGAGAATGGTACATCTCCAAATTACCATTGATGAAATAAGACATTCCCACTCATTCAAGAAAACGTGTTGAGATTCCAGTATGTAAAAGGAATATTACCTTCGCTGAGTGTGTTGCAGCAGATGGTTATCTGTGGAGTCCAAAGTACCCAATCTCTAAGATTTGAGATAGTTACTTTGAAAGAGACAAAGTAAGGTCCAGCCAAACAATGGTATAGAGTAGAATTGCAATCAGCCGTGAGCTGTGTTAAAACTGATCAAAATTTGTTCAAGTTCGCATTAAGTGAACAACAGAACCGAATGGATTTATAAAGAGGCAAAATAGATTTGAAACCATCTTTTAATTAGCTAGAGGAGCAAAGAGAGAAACATGCCCAAGAAGGAACTTAAATCTGATTAGGTAGTTGGCATGACAATAACTCATCAAAGAGATAATCTGGAACTATTCCTAGACGATAAGTCAATCTAGGACCAATACATGACAAAAACTCTAGAAAGAATCAACAGATGAGAATTTTCTACAATCACTGAAAGCCAATGAGACACAGAAATGTCGTTCAGAGGTAGAAGGTCCATGGGTCACAGACTTCTATTCTCAAAGAAGCAATAACGGTATTTGAAGATCAAGTATACTAGCAGCCGCAGCAAGACAAAAGATGCAAGTCTTAATTAGAGATTAGGTATAACGCGAATATATGTGACCCTTAAGTCCGCCATCAAAATCCAGGACTTAACCTTGGACACGTGGGGAAACTAACATATTAGTGCATATCACATCGTATCTCTCACACCTCTTGAAGAATACACTAGGTGTAATTCTAGGAGTATGATTTACAACAATCAGAATTTTATGACTCAAGAAGCAAAAGTTACAAAAGTCATGCAATAATAGACAACAAGTCAACAACTCTATGCTAACAGTATATCTTAATAAAAACACATTTAGACTCCAGAGATGCAAATAAACACTTTTCGACTTTCAAGTATCTCCTCAATGTTACCAAATCTATGGGCAAATAATTGAAAATAAAACTACCACAGAAATGTTATTGAGCATCCTTTCAGAATAAGGGTTTGTTTGAGTCGGATTAAAATCTGATTTTAAACTAAGTCAAAATCAAACAATCAATATCAATCACATCTTCTATGGCCCCACATCTTTTCAACCACGCATTTCAAAAACTTCTATCACAATTCAATAAAAATCTAATTTTAATCCCCACCAAACACCTTCTAAAAGCTCTTCTACGTGCAAAAGCATTAGAGCATAAGACTTTTTAATGATCTACAAATTGGGCATGAATATCAGTACTTTACATTGTGTCCCGTGTTCTCATGAACTATTTCAGCAAAGTTACAGATGCAAAGCTCTAAAGGTACTGCCATCACTAAATAACTAAATATATTTCATGCTTCAGACTCCTACCCCATCACGTTTCACATAAATACTAACGTAACACTGCCTTCAGGTTTCAAAAATCTCATAGAAGCTCACTTTTATACAAGTACATATAATGCTTGAAAACTTAGTAAAACTTCTTAAAAGCTACAAATATAGAGTAACGCTATGTACAAACAAAGTTGAGAACAATAGTCATTTCTGGCATGCTGGTTAAGTAAATTTTCTCTAAGCAAATGCAAACTTAAGAGAGTTCAAAGATAATCAACCAATACAATAGGAGCACATCATGACATAACAATGATAACATGGACATATATATAAATGCAAATGCAAAGTCATAAAAATAAACACTCTGTACATCATGTGAATGTCTAATTATGATCTCAAATTAAAGTAATAATGTTATTTGGCTTATTCATATATATAGAAAAAGATTAAACTATTCTCCAACTCCTTAGCAATTTATGCACATTTCAAATAAACAAGTCAGTTGAAAAAACAAAAAGGTCAAGCATGAGACCATGATTACTCAAAACCAAGCTTTTGTGGTGACATGAGAACTGGGTACGACAAGTTCAGCTTGTTGCCATGAGGTATAAAATGCAGAAGCTACAATTAATGACACAGACAATAAGATAGTCAGGTACTGGTCTTTTTTAAATTTACAAATACTACACAAAGAAGAAGCACAAAAAAGGACCAAAAATTTACTCCAAAACAAGTCCTTTCTCCAAGTTAAGTTATGACTTAGAACTTAAGTTGGTGAAGACATACTCAGCTCAATAATTTAAACCTTATATTACTTTAGGCCAGGAAGAAATTTCGCCACAAGTTCGGGTTTTAACAAGTCCCTTAAATATCTTCCAGAAGATCTAAAATAATTCTAAACAATTACTCCCTGAAATACATACAAAACTGTCTCTTAACAATGAACTCATTATTCTGCTCAGTTGCAAATCACTTTTATAATCTAATCCAGCCATATATTTACAAAAAAATGTTTATATATTCTCAAGCTAAATTATGTTGGGCAACTTTGAAAACAATATAAATATGATCCCCGATATAATATAACGCAGGTTAAATATCAAATGTAAATAATATTTCAATATCAAATCTTAAACTAGTGAAAAAAAAAAAAAAAAGGCACCAGATAGACCATATACTCCCCAATCTATATCTTATTATTTCTCGAAATAGTACAAAAATTCAGCCCTTAAAAGGCCCTCCAATCTAAACCAAATCTATGAAAATCTCTTCTTTTTTAACATTAAGTTCCTCACACACCGATATACAAAATTATGACAAAATTGAAACCTGAAACATTTCAAGCTACGGCTACGGGCTGCTGCTTCTCGGGTTCAATTTTTTTCGTGGACTCCTGAAAGTCCTCGATGTTGTAGATGACAGTAATATACAAAGAGCAGCTAGGGCACCGCGCAATTTCCTCGCCGATCCGCAAATCCTCTTTGGTTATCTGGAAAAGATCGCCGCAAGGACACGGGTATGTAAAAGCTTGCAATTCCTCGTTCCACTCCATGTCCTCGATCTCCACGTCGTCGTATGACATTGTTCGGAGTACTTCTACGGTTTTCTTTCTTCCTTCCTTTCTTTTTCTTTTTCTCGCCGCCTGGAATGCGGACCAGGGTTTTGCCTGTTATGAGAAACGAGGTCAAACTACTAGTTGGTCAAGGAATTTATGTGTATATAATGTCGAGTTTTCACTACTAAATTTAAAAGAACGTTGGACTTTACTCACTCGTATAACTCCTTGTTTAAAACCACTAATGCAATTAATGGCGTGGACGATGAAATGTACACGTGGTGTCCCATTATACTTGTTTAACTTTAAGATGGTCGAATTTTGGTCACTAAATTTTGGAAAATGTCTTCGATTGCTCATTAAATTTTGAAAAATATTTTCTACTGCTCACTGAATTTTAAAGTGGTCGAATTTTGGTTGCTAACTTTGAGATGATCGAATTTTAGCCACTAATCTTCTGTCACTCACTAAACTTTAAAATGATTTAATTTTGACTACTAAATTTTGAAAAACGTCTTTTATTACTCGGATTAAAATTAAAATTTAATTTAATTCTAACAAAAAAATTATTCTGTATTTCGTACAAATTAAAATCTAGATTTTTATCAAATTCAAAGTCAACTATTAGTTTTAATAACATATTTATGAAATCCACAACTTAAACAACACATTATCAAAAACTACTAAAAATCTAATTTTAATCTCGACCAAATAAGGACTTATTGTATATTTCGTTGTAAAATTTAAATATTAAAAATTAATTTAATTTAATAACAGATTTATTGTGTATTTCATTACAATTGGTAGTCACTTCCTTTACACAACTTTGAAAGACATCTATCATAATATTCGAATTTTATAATGAAATATAAAATAAATTTGTTATTAAAATTAAATTAAATTTGAATTTTAATATTTGAATTTACAACGAAATAAACGATAGTTAGAATTAAATTATATTCAAATTTTAATTCAAATTTATTGTGAAGAATATAAGACATTTTTTAAAATTTAGTAACAAAAATTCGACAATCTCAAGGTTTAGTGGCCAATATTCGACCACCTAAAAATTCAATGAATAATAAAAGACATTTTTCAAAATTTAGTGGGCAATCAAAGACGTTATTCAAAATTTAGTAGTAAATTCTATCAGCCACATCACCAATTGCATTAGAGATTTTAAACAGAAGTTATACTAGTGAGTAACGTCCAATATTTTTCAAAGTTCAATGATCAAAACTCGACATTCTAAATTTCAGTGAAAAAATGAAAGATATAGACATAAATTCAGTGACCATTAGAGCAATTAACTCTCAACTTATAAACCAATTTGACGGAGGAACTTTGTTTGCTTAAATTAAAGATTTTTAGTTATTACTTTTACTACGTATAAAATTCTATATCTATATTTTTATGTTTTATTAATTATATGGTAATAATGCAATACATTGATATAGGAAAAAAGTCCTAATATAATTTTAGCCTTGAAATATATTGATATAGGAAAAATTCAGACAATCGTTTTGAATTCAATTTGATGACACTAGCAAATCGAGTTGCAGGCTTCAAGCCTACAATTGTCGATGCGAGCCAACCAAGTCCAAGTGCTCATGAGCTAGCTTGCACGCGCTAGCCCATGGGTTGCTTTGCAAGCTTGCTTGCGAGGCCAAGTGTGGGCTTGAGCTTGGTTAAATCAAAATGCAAGCTACCTACATGATTCAGCTCGCACCATTGCTAGGGCTATAGGGATGCGGCAAACGTGGTGAAGAGGGTTGAGAGATGGTGGGAACATAGAGGAAAATAAGTGATTTGATTTATTTTTATTTTGTTTTTTTCTTTTCTATTCTTCGAAATTAGTTTCTTTCCATTTTCTTGGATAATTAGCACAAAATGTTCTTATCTTTAACTATTATTGTGCAAAATGTCTTTATCTTTCATTTTTTGGCATTTTCATCCTTAATTACACATTTGGTTGGGCAAAAAGTCATTTATAGCAATTTTCATCCAATTTTTTATTTAAGTGTAGGGTATTTTAATTTGTCTTAAGATTTTCTCCTCTCTTCCTCATTTGAATCCTTTTTTTCCATTATTTAAACCTTTGAAAAAAAAACCATTTGACTAGTGGATTCAAGTCAATTTACAATGATTTGAGATAAAATAAATGCTTATAACTTAAAATAATCGTGGTTTCATTTAGGTTTTTGGAAACAAATGCAGAGCTCTAACTACGACCAAGTACGCCATTGCCTCCACTACTAAAACTACCAAAACCACTACCGCTACCAAAATCAATTTGCCCATGTGTCATCGAAGAAGGTACTAAAATTACTTTTTATTTGTATTGGAGGTCAGACACTCCATTCTCTTCTCTTCCCGTTGTCTTACCAAAGACTCCTTTTTACATTAGCATTCATAGGTAGCATGATGGGGACCATTTACGTTTCTATGGTGATCAATTAGAATAGATTTTTCTAATACTAGTGAATATGATGATGGAATAGAGAAAACTGAAACTTTAAAGCCGACTTAAATAAATTGATTTGAATCCACAAATCAAATTGTTATTTTTCAGAGATTTACATAGGAAAAATTAGATTCAAATGGGAAGAAAGAGGAAAAAAAATTTTAAAACGAAAATATCCTTCAATTAAATCAAATATTGAATAGAAATTGATGGAAATGACCTTTTGCGGAATCAAACGTAAGGGTGAAAAATGTCTAAAAATGGAAAGTATGGACATTTTACACAATAATAATTAAAGGTAGAAGCGTTTTGTGCTATTTACCCCTTTTAATTTATTTTTTATAGGAAAAAAAAAAAACATGACCTTTTAATGTCAACGTGAATATAACTGCCTAGTAGAAATCAACCTGTAACAAAAATTGCCAAAAAAGGTTATGAATGAGCTTGTCAAATTTCAACAATTAAGTGGCATCTGCTGCAAGTTATCCAAAAATTTAGTCTCTGTTTGTCTACCATTAATCTAAAATATTGTTTGTTACATTAAGATTTTCCATCATACGTTCACCTAATAAAATATTCTACACACAAATCAATAAAGTTACTTTAAATTTCAACCACACATTCTCAAAAATACTATTCATTACTCCATTTTTTCCTAATAATAGGAGACAAACACACCCTTAAGATAAGGATGTGAACCAATTCTTATATTAAATAATTTTCTGAATCTTGGGCCTTATCCTGTTAGGACATGGGATTCGGGAAAGAGGTACCACTGGCGAATCCGGGGTTCTTAGGTCACATGACCTCCTTAACTTTTGAAAATTTGTTTTTTATTACTTAGTAAAGTCCGGTTTGATATCTATTGAAATCTACATTTTAATCTAAATTAAAGTTTACAATTAATTTTAATAAGATATTTTATGAAATTCATAACTTTTCAACTTTTATCAAAATTTACTAAAAATCTAATTTTAATCCCCCACCAAATAAGGACAAAATCACAATAAATTTAATTTTTTTCTCTTTTCTCTTTTCTCTTGCTCTGTCTTACTCTCTCCCTCACGTCTTTTATCAAAACTTTAGCCATTCTAATTTTTTTGTTCATAATTTATCTATAAATTATCACATCTATTATAAATTTTCATTTTCCAATCAAATTTTCAACTAATTAGAACCCGATGCTATCAAAAACTTGTACCTGAACGAACTTGAACTGGACGGTTGATCTCCAAGCGATCCGATCTTCAATACCTGAAACAAAGACATCAAGATGTGTCATTGTCGCCCCTCTGATACTTAAGTCAGAAAGAGAAAATGTGCGAAAAGTTGTATGTTGGAATATTATGTAAAGACGTACTTTAATAATGAGGTTGGGTCATGTATTTATAGATGTTGGACATGGAGTCCTAAAATGATTCAACTTCTTGTAGTACTTATCCTTGTTATACAAGGTTTTTGAGTTATGTTAGAAGTGTACAGTTTGAGTTAGAGTCAAATTTCTAATAAGTTGGGAGTTTATATTTAAATAGGAAAAATGAGAAATTGTAGCCAGAATAGGATTAGCATTCCTAGGAAACGTGAGATAAGGTCAAGGAGACCGGACAAAAGTGCTACAAGCCCGACCTCTATGATAACCCCAACCTCAACCCTAAGCCCGAGCTTGGACTTAGCGTAAGTGAGGTGGGCTGAGTTTCGGCAATATCTCGAGCTCGGGCGTACAACATTACTACGCATCACAGACCCCCGTGCATTTAGGTTGAAGCTAAAAGTTATGTGCTCGAGTTGTGAGTTAGATGCAATGAGGTGCAATAGTTCGAGATCAAACTTATTTGGCTATTCGTGGGTAACAGTTGGGTACTTGACATGTGTCGAACACGTGTAGGGCAGAAAATGAGCGAGCTTGGATGGTTTACACGTCACATGATCCAAGGGCCAGGATTGCATGGCCTTTGACCTTCTTCTGACCCCTATAAATATCCCATTTTCACCTCTCATTTTTTACTTTTTCACTCTCAACTCTCAGTAAAAGCAGTTCGAGGTTGGGCTTAAAGGGTTTTTGTGAGTGAGAACATCTAAGAGGTAAGTGTTCGAGCCTTTAAGTTGCTTATTTTAAGTAGCATAATGTCGAGTAGCAGTAGTGAGGGGTCGAGTAATAGCAGTAGTCAATCCTCTAGGAGCTCGACCACTAGGAGCCCTGAGGATAAATGTGCGTCCATTATCCCTATGGTCGTGCCTATAACCTTGCAGCCTCAGGTCTAGACAACTTTGGCTTACCCTAAGGGAGCGACCAAGTATAAAGAGCATGTGATCATAAAAATCGCTAGGAAGTTTGTGACGTTAGGACCCCTGAGCCTAATGAAACAGTAGCAGATGCTCGAGAGGGATAGGTGACTTTCTTTAAGGGATGCCTTCAAGGATGGGCTTAGGTGCCTCTTCACCCGTTCTTTATCCACTTCCTGACATCTTTCTTTATCTGCTAGGGCCAATTAGCCCCTAATGGGTAGAGGCTCTTGATTTATTCTTTATTTTATATAGATGCCTCGAGGTGGAGCCAAAGATCGACCTCTTGAGGATGGTTTTTGATTTGAAGTTCTTGCCGGCGTACAATTGTTTTGGGTATTTATCCACCAAAGGGGGTTTAGGACACTAAAATCACCGAGTTCTCTCCAAAATTAGAAAGAGCGTTTCTTTTTTTGTTAAACCTCAAGACCTCGACCACCCATTTAGCCTAAGGTGGGAGATCCCTGATAAGGATAGGTTTAACGAGGGTCAGGCATACTTCGAAGTTTTGGAGACAGATAAGTTGAGGTTAGTGAATCACGACCCTCTTGCAACCATAATTGATTATTTACTTGAGGACACCCTCGATCTTGCCAATGTGAGGGTAATCAAGGGTACAAGCCTTAACTCTTCTTGTTTTTGTTATCTTTCCCGAACAGAAGATCGAGCTAATGCCTTGTTAATTTTTGCAGATTTGAAAATGTCTTTCGATCTATCCAAGTTCCTCGCGAACGCATCACAAGGCAAAGGGCCTAAAGCCCAGAGTGCCTATCTCGTTGAAGGGAAAGAAATGAGCTCGAGAGGCAAACCCGAGCAAGATCCCTAATGGGATTAGGCAATCATCAAAGAGCCCAACACATCCGCTACAGCCATCTCCTCGAACTTCAGCTCGTGCTTCCACTCCTGGTACTACACTGGAGATAGTGGACCTAGAGGATGACGCACCTCTACCCAACTCGATGTTGGAGGAACATGCTAAACGCCCGCTAACCCCGAGTTTAGTGAACAAGTACTTGGCTGAGGTCGAGGCCGATGGGGGGTGATGGCACTTGAGCTCATGACTCTGAAGGTATGGACTCGACCTCGAACTAGTCTTTTGCATTCTTTATTGTTCACTATGATATTAACTGTTCATTACTTTTCAGAACATCTATAATCAAGCATATATTGCACATTAAAAATCATTACCATGCATAACTGCAACTCTTTTCTCTTTTGCACAATATCATAAATAGAAAAATAAATTATAATAAAATAAAACTGCATTCACATATATGGTGGGAGAGTTGAAGTAATTGCCTCTACAGAATTGGATCTAGAGTGGTAATGGTTTCGACTGCTTCTCCTTGATTAATCTTCACCTCATTGACATTTTTATTAAGCAAAACCAAAATTTAAAACATCAAAATATAAATGTAAATTAAAAATCGCCATTCCCATAAAAAATCATGTAATAAACTCGAAACCCTAACTAATTTAGTTTTAAAAGCACAAACCTTCAAAACCCAACAAAAGTAGCTCCTTTCACGAACCAAAACAAAAACAGAAATTAAAAGTAACCAAAAAGGAAAAAAAAAAGGATAAATGAAGTTCATATTCAGAGCCCACGACGTGGTTAAATAAGTTCCGATCTTCACTCTCCTCACCACCTCAGATTGGGCCAGTGTAGACTCCCTAATCGACTTTGATCGGTTGGCTTCATATGCCTTGCACCAGACCAAAGACCGCTCCTTATCTTTACTAGTTTTCGAAGATTTCTTTAAAGAAGGAGAGAGATTATACCAAAGAAAAGTGGAGGGCCTTTGATAGTGAAAAAATGGAACTCCGGCTAGTCTTCACCACCAGGAAAACAGGCGATCGGAGCGGTGGCAACCGATTGTAGACGTCTTTGCGAGTTAATTGTTTCAACAGACATTGAACTTTTGGTAATGTCACGTTTTACTCCTTGTATTTTAATTTGTACCCTATTACTTATTGAACTTTACACCGTTGTACTCTATTACTCACCAAGTTCATTCTGTCAATAAAAATTACATGTGGAGGATGGATTTTACATGTGGCAATTAAATGCCATGTCATTATTACAATCTAACTCCCAAACACGCCTTACCCAAAAATTAAATTAAAGTTGTGTAAAAATAAACAAAAATCCAGATCTAATTTCTCCTCGCTCCCAACCGTGAACCCTGACCCCAAATCAATCCCTTGAAAGCGAAATTGCAGAGAACCCTACCCCTAAATCAAAACTCCATCACAATTGAAGGCCAAACCGTGACCACGAAGCTTTGATTTGAGAAGATTGACAGTTGAAACATTGACATGGATTGAAGAAATAGGGGTAATTCCAATTTTTTTCTAACTATGATGCTATCAATCATTTGGAATGAAATTTCACTCTCTACATGAGCTATTAGTGATATAGATAATTGATGAAGTTAATTTATAACGTTAAACGTGTTTTGTATTATTCGTTTAATTGATTATTGAGAAAATGCATGGGAAGCTGGCATGTTCTGCTATTCTTTGTTCAATTGTATGCTAGGAATCAAGTGCACCGAGGAGAATTTCTTTATTCCAGGTGAATGACTGTGTTAAGTGGATCTATTCTGAGAATATATTTATATAATGTTTGGTGGATAAATCAAATCTATTACATTCATAATAACAGATATGGGTGGCATTGTAGAAGTATCTTGAACATCTAGCTTTGTAGAAATACCTTTTTGAACTAGGAAATGTATTTATCAAAATTGTCTACATTTTGACTCTTTGGTAAATTATTTTATCTTAAGACCTTTAGATGGACACTCGCCATAAAGTGCTAAAGAAATCATGGCTGCACTAGGATTAGTTAGATATTCATGGACAGACTTTTCCCTGTAAAATACTGCCACTAACATATCAGGAATGTTGACATGCTCCAGTATCCTTTTTGTTGTGTAGGAAAGAAAAAGGGAATGTCGCAGTTATAAACAGTCGGGACATGAAAAGCAACGATGTCGAAATTGTGTTTTAGGCTTTCTGAAATGGATGGAAGTAGAAAAGAAGACCAAAAACATAGGTCTGTTATTCATTTGGATCAATCCTACACCTCCAATTGACAATATGTCGACCATGTTCAAACATTTTGCTGAAATTTCTGAAAAAAACGACGTCAAGATATCCCTCAAAAAAAAAAAAAAAAAAATCGAAGAGATTCGTGAAAAGGAGCTATGAAAGAGAACGGGAAAAAAGTAAAATTGAAGAGATTCGCTAATGTAGTCTATCTATGTACTTGACGAGAAGAATTAGTTTTTAATTTCATGTTCATGTAATAAGTAGTAGACTTCAAGTCGAATTGTTGTTTCTTTTTTTTTTTTTTTTCCTATTGATGTTGACATATTTTAGTTGTACTAGCCTTGATATAATGAATTGTGTTACAGAAATGTGACACTGGTACCGAGCATGTTGAAATGTTGACATTTATTTGCCTTTGTTTTTTTATATTGATTACTTGGTATGCTTACAAAATGGGATGAGTATTAGTTTCAGCAATAACACAAAAAAAATATGTATCAGATATCGACAAAATCCACCTAACCGCGTTCAATGACGTTCAACCTGTGTTCCTCATCCCATCTGCAACGCCATTTATCGTTATAAGAAACAACAAAGTAGGAAATGCAAGAATCCCAGACTTAACAACGACAAAGTTACAAAAATCAAGAATCTAGCACAATTCCGGCATTTAAATCTGGAAGCAAGCGCACCAGAATCTAGGACACTTCAAAAAGGCAAGACTGCATTATTTGGTACTGAAGTGATGGTGAACCCAATGCCATTCAACACCAAGTGTATTGAGGAGCTCATCAGCAGCATCTTTGAAGATCGGAACGACACTACAAAATATGAAATATTAGTGTTGCAGATACTAGTAACCAAGGTAAACTCTGGAATCCGATACCTAACCTCGTCTAATAGTTCTTCAGATGATGGGACATTCCAAATCATCGGCCTCATCTTTGTCTACCGCATAATCCTCTTGTTCTCATTCAGTTGCCCCCATCACATACTCACTCAATTCCCTTCGAACAACATACATATTGTCTTCCCTAGATGATATATCGTTTTCAGACAATGAGTGAAACGTTACGCTGCCAAAGTTGATGTGTGTTGAAACAATTAACACCTTCTTCTCGAATCATTTATTACAACATTTTTTTGACAAAAATAATTACAGCAATTAATTGTTATAAATCAACTAATCTCAAAATATAATTACATTTAATCACTAAATCTTTTTGTAAACTTACCCAGTAATAGTTACCACTCAACTACGCAACCGCGTTTGATAGGAAAATCATATTTCTCTCTAAACAAAGACCACCAAGAATAAATTCTTTTCATAAATGATAAATTCGACATATATGATTTTGAGGCTTACAACGAGCATAGATTCCGCTAAGCCCTAAACTTCAACTTCATACCAATTATGTGCATTATGAAAGATAAGCTAACTACTAGAAAAGAAGAGAACAAACAAAAACAAAAATCTGGAATTACATTGATGTGGTCCCTCTATGTGCGTATCTTCGAAACCACAAGATTCGTGGTTGGTGTGGGGGGCCATCGAAGGTGTTCAAGGCTCGATTTTGAGTTCGGGAGCGTGAAGTGGTTACACCGTCAACTGATTAGGGTGAGAATATTTGAGGTTTACGATATGAAATCAGGTCTTGGGTTGGGCAATTTGGGGATAGGGTTCACGGCTGGGAGCGAGGAGAAATCAGGTCTGGGTTTTTTCACACGACTTCAATCTAGTTTTGGGGTAAGGCGTGTTTGGTAGTTGGGTTGGGATAATGACACGGCATTTAACTGCCACATGTAAAATCCGTCCTCCACGTATATAGTCAGAAGCATTAAATCAAAATTTTTCTTACTTTGAGTAAATTTGTGAATAATTTGAGCTAAATCATTTCTTATAAAGAAGAATTATCCTTAATTAAAGAATCATAATTGACTTTTCCTTTTTCAAAATCATTTTGAATTTTTAAAAGTTCATTTACTGAAAAGTTTTTCAAATTTTTAAAAGTTCATTTAAAAAGTTCATTTTGATTTAAAACAAGTTTTTCAAAATTTTCAAGAATTTCATCATAAGAGGTTAAATAATTAATCATATGAACATTTTTTTTTACCTGATTTTCAATAGTTATGAAGCACATATTTGGAGTGCTATTTCAATAGATATGTGTTGATATCTTTGGTTTATTTTCTTTCATAAAGAAATTCTCAAAATATCCAACATGAATAATTTCTGAAATATGTCAAATATCATAAGGAGAATCACATGTACTAATACAATTTCATTTCTATCTAAAGCACAATTTCATTTAAAGACAACACTTTTATCCTCTTGCATTATATCCGGTTTATCATCTCTTGATTGATTGAATAAATATTATCATTTTAGCATTTCAACAGTTATAATGAGTACCATTAAAGAAAGGAGGACGATACAAAATGCCCCTTAAGATTTTGAAAAATATGGTTAGCCATTATTGAAAATTGATTAATTGATAACTAACTAAAAGGAGGGTGAATTGATTTTTAAAACTTTTTCGAAAAATTAATCTAAAAGTAAAAAGGATAGAAAATGCAAATAATATAATTGTGGAGGTTCGATCCAAAGCCATTGTCCTCTGTTATCCAGCTCTCCAACACGAACAAGATATTTTCACTATGCAGATTGACTTAATCCAACCATTTACAATGCTTCCGATAACTTACAAACAAGAAGCATTGATCCTTATAGTTGAGTTTTACGGGACCTCAACACAATCCACTATTGAACTTTCAGGGACCTTAAGTACTAAGAAGGTTCAATGAATTATAAATGATAGATGAAAAATTTCGATGAATATGATAATAAAAAATTAGATTCAATATAAGAACTATCATCACTCAAAATCAAATTGTTAGAAATAATATTAATCTTGTTTGTTATGAATCAACCATAAGTCAACATATTCATTTTAGCATTAAAATGCAGGCCAAACTTACGGATGCCTATTGGCAGCGGGTCTGCTAAATTTTACGAGGTGAAATTTTAAAAGATTTGATTTTTAAACTTGAAATCCTATCTTTTAAAATTATTTTATTAATAAAATCTTTATAAATCCACTGGTTATGAAAGACGCCAAAATTTTAGAAGATTTTATTGAATTTCATTAAAATTTCAATTGGAGACTAGAATTTTAATGAATTTCATTAAGATCTCATCAATTAGTAAGTAAAGATGAACACTTCGTTTTGATAAGATCGTCTCAATTTTATTTAAATTAATCTTGACCTTGTTACATTTTGGAATGTATTGGATTAGAGCACGTGAAATTAACTTATAAAAATTTATTACATGAATTTAATTGGTGATTGAGTATTTAAAGTGAAATAATTGGTAAGCATATATTCGGAATATGGAATCTGTATGGCACAATCATGATCTTATCATGATTCGACATTGACTATTGAATTAATATTTTGATATCATCACATTGAGTATTTAATTTATATATGAAAATTGGCATTTTAATCATTGTACCTTATTCCGAATATTCAACGCGATTAACATGTAATAACAATGAGTCAGAGGATATAATTGTTGTTTTTATGGCTTCAATAATTTCAATGAAAATCCTCGATCGATCAAAAGTTGACCAAGTCAAGATTAATTTATTGAAGCTTAATTTAATTTGGTTTGTTTGATCCCTATGTAGCCTCAAAATAAGAATCAAAATTAATTAAACTGGAGTGTGTCGCCATTAAGATATGGAAGACTTTGATTTGGGTTATAATTACGAAGAGTCAATATCCTCATCCAAACAAAAAGAAAGACTTCTTTTGGATTGGGATCTTATCCAAGTCAGTTCCATATTATAAAAATGTTTAATTAATCAATTCTCATGCCCTACACAATATATATCTCTACAGTTTTAAGCACTTAAGAACATCGGAAGAAATCGAAAGGTTAAAAGGTGAATCAAGAACAACAAAATTGAATAAAATACCTTTTTGTTTATTATTATATTCTTGTCAATACACAATTTAATAAAATCCTTTTTTCCCCTAATAATTGGTATCAGAGGCTTAATTTTTATTGGATTTTTAAGAAAATATTTCATTTATTTCATATGAAATCTTGTTTCCATCTTTGTGATATTTCTAGGACTTGACATGCGTCCCTATAAATTACTAGACAATATTTACAACTAAAATATAGAATAATTGTGTACGTATAGTTATTGTATTTATTTTCTCCATATTAGTCAATTGAATAAAATATTTCATTCATCTGTCAATTAATTTGTCAATACCTTTTAAAATATTTCCCAACAAGTGGTATTAGAGATATTGATTGTGATTTATTTGAGGTTTTTGTTATTGATGACAGTCATGAAGTATGAAACTCCGCTCTTAGATCGCAATACTTATTCTCATTGTATCAAGTAAAGATGTGTCTCGCGTAGATGGATTTGGATGATTATGTTGTTCGAATTTGACAAAATGCCCATAATTTGGACAACAAATGAGAAACAACAAAAGGATCTAACAATATTTTTCATGATGTTTTAAAAGAAAAAACGATGTTTTAAAGGAAAAAACATGCATTGTGGTTGAAACAATTGTGCATGACTAAAAGTATAACAAACAAATTGCATCTGAAGCAGATGTTGTATAATACAGAAGACGGATCTTTGGAAGATCATCTTTCTTTCGCTACCCATTTCGTTTACTTCGTTTGAAGACACCATCTTATATAGTCATGATATTCTCACCATTGAAGATGCATATGATATAACACATTATGATCGGAGAAGGGATAAGTCGATGTCAAATTTCAATAATCAGGTTTGTTAGTATTACAAGAAGAAATAACACATTAAGAGTGATTGCGAGCAAAATAAATGTAATTTGACTGCAATTGATGGGAAATAATAAAATACTTCCTACGGGACCAACATAGAATTATTTGAGTAATTGAGATATTCTGATGATTTTTGACATGGTATACAAACCTAACAAGGAGTGAATCTCGAATACAGCTTTTGCATTCCATATGTGTCACAATCGAAATTTGTTTGAAACATATGAAACAGTGATGCAATGTGTCGTTGTCATGGGTTGTTACGAGCCTTGTCGAGTAGGTGGTATTGGTAGAGCCAAATTGAAGCTAATGAATGGAACATGTAGAACACTTGATCACGTTTGAAGAATGATCTCATTTCGCTTAGTACTTTTGATTCAAAAAGGTACGTGTTCTCTGGGAGGTGGAGTCTTGAGGGTTTAAAAGGGTGTTCGTGTTGTATTGAAGTAGCGGAAAAAGTCTCAATTATATACATTTTGCAAGGTTGGGGAAAATTTGTGAAGAAGATTCAGTACAGATTTAGTATCGTAGTGGATTTAGTTAGATATTGTAACTTTGGGATTTGGTTTAGGATCCATATTGAAGAATACTATTCAGTCGAGTTTGGAGGATATGAATAATTTCACTTTGCCGTGATTTGTTGATCCCATGAAATGAATTGATGAAAATGAGTTTGAGAAAAAATGAAGGCAATATTGAATATTTCTCGTTTGCACCTAGAGAAAAATATAAATATTACACAATGTCTTTTGAGTCAATAAACATAACAAAAAATGTTAACTAACGTTAAGGCATAAAGGCTTGAAAATGAAAAATGTTAGCCACATTGTGTGCCTTTTTTGTTTGATCTGGAATAAATATAAATGTGAATTACACTATCTTTGTAAGTATATAAATGTACTAAAAATAAGTTAGCTGTTAAGGCGCAAAGGGCTTGAAAAGGATAAATGTTAGCCACAAGATGTACCTTTTTTGGTCTTTGACATAACATTCAGCAACCGACATAACATTCAGCAACCTCCCCAGAGCTCTTGCAAGTACAGCATGCTATCATTTTGCAGCATGCTATCATTTTATATTTGATGAAAGAAACCCAAGACAAAAGAAGGTAACAATACTGATCTTCTGATTGCCACGCAACAAGAGTTAGGATTGAGTAAATGTTGATAAAGAAAGAAACATTCCAGCCAATAATCACTTTCCACACATGAAAATAGCTACATTAATTTAGATGTAATTGTGGCAGCTCTTCTAGTTCGATCATAATTCCCTCCAAGGAACGAGTCTAGGCTCAGGTAATCTCAATCTTGATCATCCTTAATTCATCTTAAGAGCCAAGTATAGATTGAGCGAGTCACAACCACATTCAAGCATAATTCCCCTATAAAAGCCATAGTTGAGCCCAAGTGAGTTTCGACATCGACAACTATGATTTGTCATAGGTTGAGGAGTTGAGACGAGATTGTCTCAATTTTATCTGAGCTTAATTTTTTTTAAAAATCCGAGTCTAGCTCAAATCTTGGAAAAAAAAAAAAAAAAGCTTGAGCGAGTCTCGACCAAGTTCACGTGTAAATCCAAGTGAGTCTCTACCTAGTTTGAGCATATTCCCTCGCAAAGGCCGAGTTCAGCCCTAGTTACTCTTGACCTCATTTGAGTATAATCCTAGAGCCAAGTTGAGTAAAAGTCTCGATCTTGTTCAATTAACGGTGATCTTAAAGGATAGAGTCGAGCATTAAGGACTTTCGATCTTGTTCATTCATCCCAAGTTTAAGTCGAGCACAAGCAAGTCTTGAACGCCATTTGAGAATAATTGCTCTTAAGAAGGAAGTAATGCTCGAGGAGTCTCAATCTTGTTCGAGCATATTCATCATCCTAAGGCCAGAATGGAGTCCAGTTAACTTTCAACACTGTTGAAGTATAATTAATCCTTAGGGATAGGTCGTATTAAAATATAAGATTGTTTAATTAATATTTTAGGAATTCTAATTACTTGATACGCTTAATTATTTGAGGTTGCTTCAAGTTCGACAATGTTGTTTGAGGTTGATGCTTTCTATAGAATTCTAATTTGAGTTAATGAACAGGTAAAGTATAGTAGAAAAAAAATGTTGAGGCAGAAAATGATCCTCCATGGCTTCAAGTAAATGTACTTTCCCGCAACAATATTCACATAGTATGTGAAAGGATTAAGATAATTTACCATACCTATTTGTTCCAGTGAGTTCCATATTTTGTTTTGTTATTATAGAAACACCACACGCCAAATTCTTCAAGCACCACTTTTATAAAAATGACGCATTCCTTAATTTTGATGTAAACTGCACAAATATTACATTGCAGAAGGTTAATGATTGGCATATAAGGTATAAAAACAGGTTTTTATCTCAAAATGGAAATGAAATGTCGCGTAGATTTCGTTGAGGCTAATTTAAAACAAAATTTTATGTGAGCAAAAACAAAGGGGGTTGAAGAGGATGATATTATGAGCAAAAACAACAATAAAGAGAACCAGTCTGCTTTCATTGTAGATAGAAGTAGTGAAAAGAGAAGTAGAATGCAGAATATTTAGCCTGAATATTATGAAAATCTTCCCCTCAATGTTTTTAACTAAATGTTTATAGGAAAAGCGCACTCTCCTCGAAGTTTTTGACATTATGTTTAATGTTTGCGGCTCTAACAAACAAAAACATAGTCTTTTTCAAAATGTACTAAAAAATAATGATAGTGAGATCAGAAAGGCTTGAAACATATTAATTGTTGGTAAACAAAGGACAGGTAATCAATCAAGAATGGACAGGACAACAGAACTTAGAACTTTTTGCTGCTTTTATATATAACATTTTCAATCAAGAATGTGTCTATCATATTTATGCATCACAAATGTTAACATTGCCTTCCAAAGATTAATCTAATTCATATGTTTAATTCCTCTTTAACAACTTGATTTACGTGATTTACATATTATGTCACTTCAGAAATAGAAATATAAAAATTAACATCTTAAAAGAACTACGAGAGAAGAATTATTGTAATAGGAAAAATCTCAACCTTTTAGCAAGAAGTTTGAACTGTGTTTTCAATCTCTTTAGCTGGCTAATTGACCCACATCAGGGATGGACAAAACTTCTGCTGATCCTGAAAGCAGCCTCAAATTGCAGAATGTGTAAAGATATTGCTTGAAAAATAAACTGAAACATTTCTGGGGAAATTTTGAATTCGACTTATTGTGGGGTACGAAGGAACAATCAGTGACCCCCTTTGTCCGAATTACAAAGAGAAACCTGTAATTAGAACACCCATTACCACTTGAATAACAGCCAAACCACAGACAGAGGTGATATCAATGAAACCTGCAATTAAACCTGTCCAGAAATATCCAAATTAGAGTGCTAACCGAATGGGAAAATTAGTTATAATGGTCCCCAATCCATTATGATGTTTAGAGGCAAAAAGGGAATGGATAATATGTCACCTAGGTTGCCTTAACCCCAGCAACCAATTATCTGAAGTTCAAAATTTGAAACAGAAAAATAATATGCTGATGTTCTGGCCAATCAATTAAATGAACAATGATGTTGGAAAACAGTTACTTCTCTATCAGACCGCAAAGGGAATTTGAGATGCTACAAAAGAAACAAATTCAGACCTTGAGAATAATACGGCTGAATCATTTGAGATTGAAGGTGTGAAAATAAGTTCTTTCTCGTCAAAAATTAATAACAAACATCACACAAAAAGCGCATATTACATTGAAGATTCTACTAACAGAAAATTCACATAAAGAAATCCAATGAAATCCGATATCGAT
Source organism: Fraxinus quadrangulata (assembly GCA_903798255.1). Lineage (NCBI taxonomy): Eukaryota > Viridiplantae > Streptophyta > Magnoliopsida > Lamiales > Oleaceae > Fraxinus > Fraxinus quadrangulata. The sequence goes on along the minus strand of CAIGRB010082938.1, from coordinate 45,522 downwards.
AATGGCTCCAAAGAACAAAATTCAAAAAAGATACTTCAAAATTCATCCAAATATAACATCAAAGATAATGGAATTATAGAAACAAAGAGAACATTGTCTGAGAACATAATTTCAAAATTACGATAAATAAAATGAAAAAAGATCCATAAACCAAACACAAAAAACACAAATGCATTAAAAATTCAACGCACAATGAATTCACAAAAACAAATCCAGTGAAACCCAAGATTGATCAACATCCAAAGAACAAGACTTACAAAGATCCTTCTTCATCCAAATGTACCAAAAAAACTTAATTATAAGAGGAATTACTTAATGAAGAAGAGAACATTATCACAATAAAAAAAAACTGTTGAAGCACTTGCACAAATTCTGTTAAAGATGCAGCGAAAATGCATAGAGAATTCACATAAATAAATCTAGCGAACTGAAAATTGAACCCAGGAAAAATCCTTCAAGATTCAAGCCAACGCACCAAAGATAATAAAAATTAAAGAAACAAAGAGAACATGATACACTCAGAACACAAATATTGAAGTAACTGTACATAAAATAAAAGAGAATCCAAAACTTATCAATATTCAAACCAAATACAAATTCCATTAAAGATTCAGCCCATATAAAATTCGCAGAACAGACACAAATGCAGTAAAATCCGAGATTCATTATCAGTCGAAAAGGACAAATGCTTCAAGATCCATCCAAATGCACCAATAAAAAATGCAATTATAAAGACAAAGGAATTACAAAACGACAGAAAATATTACAATTGCAGAAATAGCCAAAATTGAATGAAAAGGAACACCAAACACAACCATTAAAGATCCAGCAAAAACTCTCATAGATTTCACAAAAATAATTATACTGAAACCCAAAATTGAACCAAGAAAATATCTTACAAGATTCATCCTTATGAACCATGAAAGAACATTATTGTAATAGGAAAAAGAAAGAACACAATTGCTGAATCCCAAAACTTAGAGATTCAATGAAAATCCTCAGAGAATTCATAAAAACGGAATCCACTGAAACCCGATTTATCATCATAAAACTGACGAAATTATAGAAACTATCGTGAAAATATGACTGACCTGCTTTTTAGATCTTATTATTAACTTACTTCTGTGTTGATCTGGAACAGCACTTGAATCCATCTTTTAGAATCCTTGTCTAGTTCTTCTTGATGGAAAAACGAGGAGAGAACGGTCAGAATTGCAAAAAGAACAATACATAAATGAAACCCTAGAAAATTCACAAAAACAAATCCGATGTTTCACCCAAATTGGTCATCAGTTGGAGCAAATAACAAAAACCATGAAATTAAACTATTCTTCAATATTCATTCTATGCATGAATAAAAAAAACACGATAATCATATAGCTAAAGAAGTTATAGAAATTATCTTTAAAAAGTGACTCGCCTATTTTTTTGATATAGTACTTGAATCCATCTTCAAAAATACTTGTCTAGTTCTTCGTGACAGAAAACCCCTAAGACTCATCGCTCTAAACTCCGATAGAAAAACCCACCCCAAAGACTCATTGCCTTTCTCTGAAGAACAAGGGGTCATAAATAATGTCTGCATAACGGTCATATTTTCATCAATTTCATATTCCACCGTTGGATTAAGAATAAATAAACGGTTCAAATTTTACTGTTGGATAAAGTTCTATTGTTTCGGAAATACAAAATTTAGTTAATTTCTTTTCTTTATTTTGTGTCATTAATTTGTGGATAAGTATCATTATTATTGGAAATCGGTAGCCTATTTTGCTCAATTTTAATAATTTTTAATAAAATTTACCAAAAGTTGACAATGAAAATGAAGTATAAATACATTTTCAAATTAATCAATTTATTATTTTATAGCACTTTTTTTGTTTCTAATATTGTGCTTTTACTTTTTAAAGTATTGATAATTGCTGAGGAAATTGTTCGTGAAAATCTTATTTCATAGAAAATATGTAAAGTATATATGACTTAAATAATGTAGTTTAGTTTTGAATAGTCACTATTTAATCTATTGTGGGAAGAAATTGAAATTGAAATTGAAATTGAAATTTATAAAAAAAAATTTTGATTTTTAAAATTAATTCAACTGTATTTCTATATGAGAAATGATAAAATTTATTTTAGCTATAGTAGACGAATTTGAATATGTTAAAATTATTAAACTTATTCAACTGTATTTTAGCATTTTTAAATAAAAAAATAGGATTCAAACAAACGCTAAATATAACTTTTGATCAATCTCTCACACACACACACGCACGCATCATCCAAAATGACCACCACCGACCACTAGCCACCAACCATCGATCATCACCGCTAAGAGTATCTCCAAGAAACTCTATTTTTAAAGAGCATATTCTATCATTTGGAGAGCATCTATAAATTTAGAGAGTTAAATTTTTGAAATACTCCAACAAACTCTTTATATTTAACATTTAATTTTACTATTCCCAAAAAATATTTATTATTTTTCTTTTAACTTTTATTTTAACTAGTTTTTCTTTAGATTATTTTATTATTTTCTTACACTGAAAATTGAAACATTTTGAATGCATTTAATTATAGAAAGTGAGTTTGGCTCTCCAACTCACTCTCTAAATTAAAATGTTAATTTAAAGAGTTTCTTGAAACATAATTTTAAATGTTGACTCTTTAAAATAGAGAGCATCTCATGTTTTAAAGATCTCTTGGAGATGCTCTTAAGTCCTTAATGAATGATGGTGCTAGGCAGCCAAGCCTGCATGTTGAACTCCTCCATCTGGAGTGCTAGTCCCAAGTAATTGTTTCTTCATCTCAAAAGTCCTCTAGTTAGATCTTTTTGTCACTCTTATGGCGTGGAACCAATTCTAATGCCATATGTTACAAACCCCGATATTGAGATATCTTAAGATCGCCTGTAGTGGGTGGAAAAGTTCATCAGTTTTATACATTAGTATATTTGTGTCACAAGGTGGGGATCACATCTTAAATCCTTTTTTTGATGCTTATCTTGAGTTAATTAAATCAATGGCTACTACTTGCTCACCAAAGAAAAAATGGTTACCCATTGCTCACTCATTGATTCAAACGATTACCCATTCATCACTCTTTCAAATTCATTACCTTCAATTGCCGAAAAACTCCACATGTGCAGACAGAAAGTTGACATGGCACATTTATCTATTAACTTCTACTAGGTTACAAAAATTATTCAAACCAAACACACCTTCTCCTTCATTGGATGGATTCTTTGCTAGCGAATTGAGTTTTTAACTCCCGCAATGCCTTCAGCTGCAGCTGGGAATGGTCAGATCATCTACTAGCAGCATACGCCTCCTAAAACTATCAGGCGTCACCTCCCCTTTGAATACATGATGGAAAGTGAGATAACAACCTGCATTGTACCAATCTGGAGTGGTTCAATATTTTTTGATCGGAAATTTCTTTGTGAAAACAAGCTCAAGTTCAAATCCACCCCCAATTTCACATCTAGAACACCATTTTGATTTCTAAATTCCTGCGCGTTCAAAGGCGAATGTGAAAACAAGCTAAGTTCAAATCCACCCTCAATTTCACATTTAGAACACCATTTTGATTTTAAGCGAGTCGGCACCTTCTGTTTCTTCGACGGTGACGACCTTGAAGATGGTGAATTTCACATAGCGTTAACCTGTCCAACGGTTGCCTGCTGCACTGCCATTGACAGCCGTCGGTCCTCTTGCACCGCAAATGGTTCGGTGTCAAATCTTTATCCAACATTGAAAAAGTTAGAAATTAATTAAGATTTTCAGATTATTTATTTATTTATGAAATTTTTTATGAAATTGTGTGAAAATGAGAAAGGATTGGGGGCTTGTATTTTGAGGTGACCTCAAAGATGTTGTACTGGATGAAGCGACCGTTGTGGCTCAGCTTCGCCAGGATGTACTTGATCGGCGGCTGTGGTTGTTGTTGCTGCGCCTGTCCGCCGGCTGAGCTCCACCTTCTATTTCCCTGGGTTTACTTTGATATAATTTTTAACAACTGACAGAATTTGGTTTGAATAATATTTACAACTTGACAGAAGTTAACAGCTGAATGTGCCACGTCAACTTTCTGTCTGCACACGTGGAGTTTTCCGGCAATTGAAGGTAATGGATTTGAAAGAGTGATGGATGGGTAAACGTTTGAATAAATGGGTGAGCAGTGGGTAACATTTTTTCTTCAGTGAGCAAGTAGTAATCAAGGGCAAAATTGAGTGGCCATTGATTTAATTAACTCGCTTATCTTTTGCAGTTAGTTCCTGGCTAAGAATTTGATTAAACCTGTTTAATTGCTAGTTTTGTGTGCCATGTTTAACCTGAAGCATATTCGTGGATTCAATCTCATTTTGCTAAATGCAATTACTTTGTTTCCTTTTAACCTCGTCGTGCTGTTTTCTTATCTTTTTTTTCCTCTCCGTTTTACTTCATGCTCAAGTAACTTAATGACTAAACAAGCTTTTTATCAGGTAGTAATCACCAATGGCAACTGAGAAAAGCCCAATTGAGAAGCTGCCATCTTCTGCCGCTCAAACCCAAGCCATGGCTTCATGTCGAAAGAAGAAGAGTGAAGAAGCAACTTTTCTGCAAGATGTGAGGGATCACATTGATGAATTCGTCAATGCTTCTATGGAAGAACACAAAACTTGTTTTCAGAAGACAATCAAGAAGGTTGGCTGTTAAATTTTTTACATCCACAGGAAATGGATGTGGACACTCTTTTAGCTGTATGTAATTTAAGTTGAACTCAGTGCTTATTAATTGGCTTTCATGCATTTTTAGATGTTCGGCATGTCGAAAGTTGTTGCAGAAAGGAGTTCTGAGACTAAGGAAGTGGAAAGTTCTCTGCCTCTTCAGACAACATTAGCTGAGTAAGACGTGTGGTATTTTTGTTGTGATGAACTGATAAACTAGATTATGGTTAATGTTGGCACAGGGTTATGTGAATGTACAAGTTTTTAATCTTGTTCATTAGTCGAATTTCTACTTTTATGTTTCCATATGTACGAAGCTGAGTTCCTGTATGAAACTGATATTAGATTAATTGTTTTTTAAGTTCTAACGAAGTCCTACTATGTCAAAATAACGACGACGAAAATGGTTGGGGATTTCTGGAATCATGATCCTTTAATGTTTGTGACAAGATTGACCGTTGATATATCATTTAACAACAAACTAAGTTTTGTTTTCGATACATTTGGATTTGGCAGTGACTTTATCATACAACATAGTTTGGTAATTTATGTATGAGCGTGCATGGACCCCTTCTCTTTTCTACTCTCTTTCTTCGAATCTTTGATGGAAATGGCTGCTAATTAATCTTAAGTGTATATAACCTTCTATCTTGCCTCTAGTCATGGCGGCATGCCAAGGGAAGTTTTAAAGGTATACTATATGGAGTTGGAATATTTGTTTGGATATACTATTTGGGATTTTGCTACTTGTACATATATAATGTATATAGATTACATAATATGACGTGGAGGGAAAATATTGGATGTAAAGATTAATTGTGTTTTAAACTGGCAAATAGCAGAATGCCACGTGACATTATGTAATTTATTATGTTAATTTGGGTAATTCTTTCCTATTTGTTGTTGGTTTGGATGGGTAAGAGCACGGTGAATCAAGAATCTACTCAGAATTGGTGTATGGGATAGGGTTGCGTAGGGTCTAGAAGAGTAAAGTCCAGCACTCAAAAATTCCCGGCCCTAGCCAAAAGCGCCTGGGAAAAGCTGGGACTAGTTCGGCCTCTTCACACCTCTAGCGAGGTTCATCTTCGACAGAATTGGTATAGGTTCCGTTGTGTGAGTGATTTTTGTATTGGTCTGAGGTACATGAAGCTTAGTCGAGCACACCATTTGTCCAGCATATCTATACGTGATCAACCTTGCTTTACCTTAATTGATTTGTCTTGAAATATACTTAAAACAAAGACATAGTTTTCACTCTGTCCACACATTCTATGCTCAACAGCTCACTTATTTCAATTTGATACTACGATAGTGGCTCGTATCGCGATAAGCAAAAGAGAAAATTGCACCATTAATCTCCAATTTATAAATCTTGTTGCAGCTTAGTTTCTTATCGTGTGTCGTTGTTCGCAATTAATGATTCTTTCTATTTGTCTGTCAACAATGCATCGTTGAGAGATAAAATGGGTCAATCCTCAATTTTAAACGAAAAAAGTAAATAAAGAGAGAGAGGGGGAAAACTAGGAAAAAGTAGCAAATTGTACCCTAACGCCCTGCCTCTAAATCAGTCACGTTCTCAACCCGTCACCCCATTGCTGACTCTACCCTTCCCTCTGGTGGGGTTTTGCTTTTCTTTCATTTTATTTACACTTCAAATTTAAAGATGTTCCTTTTTATGCACTATTTATTCTTTATAAATCGAGAATCTCTTGAAGATGTTCCAATAGTCTGTGTAGCAAAAAATTGATATGACCGAATTCATACACAAACGATGCTACAAAAGCACAATACAATAGACAATGCTAGTGATGAAAAGAGGTTGAGGACAAAGGTAAAACAAGGTCTTTAGTTTATGGACTAATGGTGCAATTTTCCCTAGACGTACTGTTAATGAACAACAATCAAGAGTTGACATTGGCAAAATTTTTCACTCATTTGGTACCGATTAAAATTTGAATTTTAATCTAGGTCAAAGTCAATAATTATTTTTAATCACATATTTTATGAATTCCATAACTTTTCAATCGTACGTATCAAAATTTACTAAAAATCTAATTTTAATCCCCAACAAACTGGGAGCTTTATCTACCCAAATTAGCAACTAGGCCTCGATCACCGAGCATTTACCTCCTAATTGTTGTGCAATTATTGGCGTCCTTATCATTGCAATTAAAAACATTGAACTAAACAAAGCACCACTTGTATTGGAGTATATGGTTCAAGGTGTCAACTGATAGAGCGCTAATTACGGGTCTTAAGGAAAGGAAAAGAACTGTTTAGAAGGCTTGGGAAACTTAAACAAAGCAAGAAATTGAAAAGTAACCTTGATTAATGTGCAATTTGGTGATTAGGTAGGTGAAATGAGTTCTTGATAAATGAAAACCCCGAGCTTAATTTGAGCAATTTGGTTAATTTTCCACATTATACATCTTCGCTATAGTGTCGTAGACGGGCTTTAAGAAGATAGACGTGCAAGTTGCGACAAAACATAGCAGTTGTTTTGTGTAGTTGCGTCCGGTCCGGTCCGGTCCATACCATATAGCGTATATATTCATTAGTTTAACGAGGTAGCTCGAAATGAGTTTGAAAACTTGCCAACCCTTTTTCATAAATCCATTTTCAATAACACATTTTGGCATTAAAATAATTTTGTACGTGGTCTCATAATTTTTCTTTACCTTTTTAATCGCACGTTCTAAAAACATATCATTTTTCACAAAATTTATTATCAAAAAATCTACATCAAACATCTGGTTGATCTACTGCGATCTCTAAAGCAACCCAAACTCTAGGTCTCTAGATATAGGTCCAATTCCTAAGTAGAAAGACAATTTCGTTGCATGATAATTGTCGAGATCACCTATTATGGTCAGAAAGTCGTCTTCAAATCAATGTTTAAGAGTGTAAGTCCGGAATGTTGGTCGAGTCTCATAAGCTGAAAAAGTTTAAAACTTTTATTCCAAATTCGATTTACAGACATGAATATAATGTTATGAGATACTTGACTAGATATAAATATATAAATTATTCTAGAAAATATGATGGCCAAATTCGATTTATTCCAACAATGCCTCCCATAAAACAAATTTGCTTTTAACTCCCAAAGCTGCAACATTCCTCGATAAAATATGTTTTCAAGTGCTTTTGTAAAAATATCAGCAAGTTGTTCTTCACGCCGACAATATTCAATGCTGATTTTACCTTCATTAACAAGCACCCTTAGAAAATGAAGACGAAGATGAAGACGAATATGCTTTGTTCTTCCATGTAGAATTAGATAATTTGAAATAGAGATGGTTGAACTATTATCAAAATACATTGTTGTAGGGCCTTCTTGCTTGAATTTCATGCTTTCTAGAGCATCTTTTAACCTCATAATTTGACACCAGCAGAAGAAGTTGCCATGTATTCGGCCTTGGTGGTGAAAAGCTCCACTATTGGTTGCTTATTTGAACCCCAAGAAATTGCACCACTTCCTAGATTGAAAATATAGCTGGAAATGCTTCGGGAATCATCAATATTTCCTCCTAATTCACTGTCAGTGTAACCAACAAGTTTGATGGGAACATGGGCATCATAGAAAATGCCATAATCAATGGTTCCTTCGACATATCTTAAAATTCTTTTTGCTGCCTCCCAATGATTTGACCAAGGTTTCTCCATGAGCCTCCTGATAAAATTCACCGAGAACATAATATCCGATCTAGTGGCTGTGAGATACATCAAATTTTCAATTAAATTTCGAAACATGGTTGGATTCACAAGCTTTCCTTCACCTTCCTTACTTAACTTCAAACATGTGATACATGGAGTAGTAATGGAATTTGCATGCTCCATCTTGAATTTTTTTAAAATTTCATTTGCACAACTCTCTTGAGAAATAAAAATTCCTGCCTTTGATTGATGAACTTTAATTCCCAGAAAGATGCAATTATCCTAAATTGGTCATTTCAAATTCTTTCATCATTGAAATTTTGAAATTAGTCAACATTTCCAAATTATCTCTGGTAAAAAGAAGATCATCGACATAGAGACATACAGTCATAAATTCCCATCTATAATTTCTTTTGACGTAAAGTGTGTGCTAAAATCGACATCTTTCAAAACCGAATTTCACAAAGTAATCATGAATTCATCCATATCATGCACGAGGATATTGCTTTAACACATATAATGCTTTATTAAGCTTGTACACTTGATCTTTCTCCCTTTTTTTTAATAACAAATCTAGGTAGTTGCTCAATATAGATTTCTTCTTGAAGAAAATCATTCAAAAGAGCTGATTTCACATCTATTAGAAACAACTTCCAACCATTTTGGGCAGCAAGATGTTGACATATGGTTGATTTCATCTTTACTATTTTGATCATAACAAACAATATTAATATTATTTCTAACAATTGATTTTGAGTGATGATAGTTCAACGTTAAAATCAATCAAGCATTGTCAAAATCAACACATCATAAATCAGACTCGAAATGAAGATCAAAGTGAAAGTTAAGCATTCAAGTCAAATCATTCGAGAAGAGAGCTTAAAAGATCAAAATCAAGACTATTAAATCGAGCTCATGAAAAAGAACAAGATCAATAGTTTAAGAGCCAAACATGAAAGAAACTTCGAAACAAGATCAAAGACTAGGCTTTCGAAATCATATGTAAATGTATAATACTTTGATCTTTAGTAATGAATGACAATAGTTCAAAAATTATTTTGTACACGAATAGTTATTTTCATATCACTTGCATAAAATATTTTTGATCAAAAGTAAGATTGATCTTTCAAAGTGTATTTGAACTTAGATCATATCTAAAAAAAAAAAAATAAAAAAAATAACGGTCAATCGGTTGACTAGGCGATCGATCGGCCCAAGGCGACGGTTGACCGAAAAATTCCAACGGTCCAATATTTGATTGTTCTGACTTCTAATTTTTTTGTACAAACGGTCATATTGGTTATTCGAAAATTGACGGTCAATCGGAC
>CAIGRB010082938.1:21628-35820 GCA_903798255.1 Fraxinus quadrangulata | reverse complement strand
GGACGTCCAGTTGGGCAGAACATTGGACAGTTTGACTACTATAAATACTAACTCACTTGCCATTCATTTCAACAACTTTAGAGCGTTCAGTTGAGATTCTTTTGAGCTAAAATTGCATTGATTTCTCATCTTATTTATTATTATCAAATCATTTTTATTTTGAAAAACATTTGATTGATCTTATCTTGAAAATTATTTCTCTCATCAAAATTTTTCATTTCTCTTTGTGCTCAACTTATTTATATTTATCTTAAAAGAGAAATATATTTTTGAAAAAGTTATTGACATTTACATTGTATAAACTTTTCTACTTATTCATATTGAAACTTTGATTGATTGAATCAAATTTGAAAAATCAATCTTATTCATCAAAGTTTCTGATTTCTTTCTTACCACTAAATTTATTACAATCATTGAAAGACAGATTTTTCTTGAGAGATTTTTGAACCTACATTGTATTTATTTTTTCATCTTCTCATTGAAACACTTTGATTGATTGAATCTAAGTTTTGATTATCATATTCATCAAATTTTTTCTAACTTAACACTTGATCTTCATTCATTGCTATTTATTAAAGTGTTAGCCTACTTCTCTTATTGTACTCAACTTTGATTTTATTATTTAAGAAGAGAAAATTTCATTTTTAAAATTTATTTGAATTATGGGTCATATTGAGATCCCGTAAAGCTCAGTAGCGTGGGTCGTATTGAAGTCCCTTAAAACTCAACATTGTATTAGGATCGGTTCCCCTTATTTGTATGTCACTGAAAGTGCTGCAAAGTATTGGATTACACCATAAGTCAATCAACATAGTGAAAAAGCCTTGCTCGTATCGGAGATATTGGTAACGAAGGACGTAGATCATTGTTTGCATCCTCTCTCTCTTTTACTTATCGGTTTTATATTTATACTTACTATTTGAATTAATTTATTTAGTCTTTACTTGCTTGAATTTAGATTAATTATTCGAAAAAGTTTTTAAAAACCAATTTATCCCCCTCTTGGTTAGTTATTCTTGGGTTATCAAATTCCACCCTCAAGTATTGCAAACGAACCTTCTTCACTTTCTTGGCCGGAATAAGTTGTTCCAAGCATTTTCCACTCCTCTTGGGAACTCTTTGCCTTTGATATCCTCTCATAAACTGGAATTTCAATTGCTTGACATGTTTGAAAAAGTGATTTTCTATCTTTTTGTCTTTTGTTCTTCAAGAGGTTTCCTTGTGCTTCAGACAATTGGTTTTCATTTTCAGGTGGTTGTACTCATTCTTCAACAACACTCCATAAGTCTTGAGATTCAAGATTACTCCAATAATCAAACTTTTCTCCATTAAAATGGAGCACAAGGGAAACAAGATTGTTGTTGGACATTGTTTTCCCTTTTTGAGGCTTTGATACCAGTTTGAAGACAAAATAATTTAGATAATTTGGATAACTTGGAGAAATATAATTTGAAAATGTATTTCTTATTAGCTTTGAAAAATACTGCCATATGTGGTCCTATTATACATATCAAGATGGCATAGGAGCCATTAAAACATTTAATTCACTTGACTAGGTTCAACTATGGAACTCTATAAGACACTTAACTAGATTCACATACATGAATGGAATGCCATGAGACACTTACTAGATTCACATATATGAATGAAATGCTATGAGACACCTGACTATATTCAAATAGATAAGTTATTCTAGAAAATATGATGGCCAAATTCGATTTATTCCAATACATATATGAGACACCCGTCGAGGAGGGACAAAAGTTGGCCTTAGTGATCCGACGGTGCTCAATGAAAGGACCGCCGCTCAATGGATAAAAGTGACTTTAGGGATTACATGCTGATCTTCCCCATGAGCTCATATCGAATGGAAGATTTAGCATCTCAATGTTTCTAAGCCCTAGTGTGGTGTAATTTCTGAGAAATAATTTTTTTGAAAAATAATGTTTTGGAGATTATGTGGTTAAAAAGTAAGAAAAAATGATATGAAAATGTAAAATTTTTTTTCTTAAGAATATATGGTTGAAAATAAGTATGGAGAAAAATGATTTTCAAAACATCACTTCCAAACAAGCACTAAGTTGCTAAAATCTTGAAAATCCTGAATGTTTGGCTAAGCTTAAAAGTAATTATACAAGTTAATTTTGTTTGCTAGGTAAATTACTTTTTTTTTCTTATGTATAAGTTAAATAAATCTATTTATTATGACAGTCGGGGTGTTTTGGGTGTTCAACTGCGGATTGAAATTTTTGGTTCCCTTCCAGCCAATCAGAGGTTGTTTGACAAAACTTTTGATAAAAGTTGATGACATGTGTAGTTGAAAAATGGATAAACGTTATAGGTTCTATAAATATGTGGTTAAAATTAATTATAGACTTTGACTTCAACTTTTTAGAAATTTTTTAAGTCTTTCCAAACAAGCACTCAATTTGCAGTCAGGCTCATAATTTGAACCAATTCTTTGTAATAAGTACATTTCCATTAGTCCAATTCCCTCAGTCCATGAGATTTTTTTTTCTTTTTTCCATTTTTATATTCTATGAAGAACTAGAATAATAGTATAGAAATTAAAATTCTCACAATACCTTGATTTAATTAAAATATTTATTACAGAATGGAAGGAACTTAAAGGCTTCCTCCATTGATCATGATGATCATCATACATATGCTTACAAGAAGAGACAAGAGTTGCTATGATTCTAAAATTAATATTGCATATTTTTATTCATGTTGCTAAGAGCTTCCGGAATATAATAGGACGGCTGTAAAGTTGATCATTACTAGTGTAATGACGCGTTACTGGAACTTTAGATTCTTCATCCTGCATGGAACAATAATCAAGATGTGTAAGGGAAGAAAAATAAAAGCTAAAATCTAATTCATTTTAGAATTTAATATCGTCTAACACTACGTATCAAACATGTACTTAGAGTTCGATTTTTATTTTGAGAACCACAACATATGTTAGACCAATTTTGTAGGGATTAGTCCTCACGCACTTTATATTTTCTAATGAGTGGTAAAATATACGAGTTGAGCGCTAGTTAAACATGTGTCCTATGACTCACCCTTGCATGGAGAGATGTAGCGTGTTTATGTTATTCAACACGCATTCACGAAAGTAAGAGGATTGACGGTACTTAGCCATATTTAGCATGGTAGAAAATGACTTAAAATAGAAACTAGTCCATGATGAATGATGATAATACGAAGTGTTCGTGGTGTTTTGACTGGGTGGGTTGGAGTGGTGCATGCTGTTTACCTCCTCTGTTACAGGCGGCCCGAGAGGTTCTGCAGTAGGGATAGGGCACTTGGCCACTCTCAATGTATTTGACATCTTCCATAAGAATTTCATAATGCCTCTTCACCTCTTCTGGGGTTTTCCCTCCGACAGCCCTTGCAACTTTGGCCCAACGGTCGGGTGTGTCAGTATCATAAACGGCCAGAGCTTTTTCAAACTGCTTGTTCTCCTGGGCAGTCCAGGTGCCTGAGGCATGGGAAGACATCGAGCTAGACGCCATTAATTTCTTGTACAGATTAAGTCTAGGAAGTGATAGAGAAACTTGATGGAACACTACTATTAAATGATTACTCTAGAAAATGGGATGAAAATGGAAGAATGGAAGAATGGAAGAACGTATAAATGTGGAAACAAATAATTCGAGGATTATTCGTCTTCGACACAAGAGAGAAGACACTCAAGTGAAGAGTGATGTGAAACTGAAGAGCTGATATGTGTAGAAGAGGTGNGGGGGGGGGGGGGGTGTGGATGGGGAATTGAAGAATTTTAGTGACTTGTCTCATCAAGAACCACAACTGAAGAAGGGCAAAAGAACAATATTACAACTTTGAAGAATCTCCATCTTCATGAAAAGGTTGTTTATATTTCTTTTTTTTTTTTTTGTATAAATATCACTCTCTTACAGTTTAGTGTCAAAATCATACGATGATTTTTCATTTATATAAACATTAGAAGATGTTAGGCATGCTTAAAAGTGACTTTTTAATGATTTTCTCGACTGCGTGTATGTATACCAGTATATGTCATCCAGAGATTTAAGTCTATGATCATTAACACAAAATCAAACATATTTTAAGTTGTGGATTGCCTTGTTTAGAATGTAATCTCAGCTTATCGATAGTTGTTCACATGGTTGGTTTATTGAGATTGCTTAATCCTTTCTTAATTAGTTAAAAACAGTGATTTAGTTCCTTCAAGTTCACGCGTACTGCTGGAAAGAATAAGTCTCCTAAAATAGAGCAATACGATAGTACTATAGACTGCAATCACAAGTCATATTGATGCTCGCATAATTACAACATGTGAAGTTAATCAAGATGAGAGACCTTATCAAGATGGAACGGGCATGACCAAGCACTGGCCAGTCCTGTGGGTCCAGGGCAACGAAATATGTGGCAGACTGGGCTTAGCCTGGCCTGCCTCAATCCCCGGACCGTGTATGGCCATCGGACCTCTCCCCAAACACTTCCAGGCCGAGCCATTCAACACCTCGTAAGTCCCTAATATCAAGGCTATTACCTTCCTAGTATAGAAAATATCTATTCTATTCCTATCAAGAATTGTATTTGCCCTATCAAATTCTGTTTAAATTGCTGTCTTCAACATGATCAACCATAAAGTTCTTGCTAAAACAATTATGAAGAATCAGTCATGGGCAACTGAAATGCAATTTATTGTTTTTTTTTTTAAATTTGTGGGCTGGATCCAATCTGAAATTACATTTGTCTAGTTTGGTTGATTCATTCTTTCCTACATTTGATGCTTGGCATATAATCTTCTGCAAAGATCATGGAATTAAAGTGTTTTTCCAAACTATGCCACTCTACCCCACACACCCCTACCTTTAATCCTCCGAAAATTCGACAAACAAAAGGAAAATATAAATTATATTTACAATATCATCTATGATCAGGGTAAGCCGGTCTTGAGATTTTTGCAGTCTTGTGCCAAATTTTATATGGGTCTTCTATGAAAAGTTGAAAAAAATTACTTGCAATGATTAAAAATAAATTTTTATAATAAATAAAAACATTCAAAGTTTCATTAACAATGGTTGCATGTATGATTTGTGATTTTTTAAGGCTGAGCCGATGACTTATTTTTGGGCTAATCAATGACTTCATCCAAAATTATATTATAAAATATCTGGGCCTACCTTCAGAAAAGAAATAAAAAAATAGGGTCTTATTTTTTTGAGGCCTTCATAAGCCCGAGGCCGCCATGTCGATGACACAGAGGTTGTGGATTGCATGGAGTCTAATCATACTGTAAATTTATTCTCTCGACTAAACATCGGCATAGTATGAGTTTAGGTGCATTTCGGGTTATCAATATATTGAGTATTTTATTCATGTGTCCGTGTGTCCTAATATTACTACACACTAAAAAAAGATTTGGGAGAGGGCGTGCTTGGTGCTATAGAGGGCTCTAGCCTTTTCATCATCCTTCCCTAGAAGTAGAACCCTTAAGGTAGCACGAGATGGTTAAGTTAATTCGAGATACAGGGGAGTTTTTTTAGCTATGACAAAGACAGATCTTTATATTTAAAAAGTTCAATACTCAATGGAATAGCTCTAAGATTGAGGATGAAGGGTGAGCTACTATAAGTTTATAGATTCTGTGTGTGTTTATTTTCTGATTTCGTTTTACTTAACATAGATCCCATAATCAGGATTAAGGCTTAATCCCTCCAAGAAAGGACTATTTGAATGTCCAAAAGAGAGCACAATTTATTGGTCCAACATAAATATCTGCATAGTAAAAAAGCTAAGGTTTAGGAAGCAACATTTCAAAGGTTGAAGATGCAAATGCCGAATGAGATTATTGCAGCAAGTGGAGTAGAGTAGCCCCAACCTATATACGGTCCTAATCCAACGTCGGTCGAAAATCTTGCAAGATAACACGAAGATCTGTAAATATCCCACTCAGAATATTACAAACAATTAGGAAAAGACATATTTTGACCCGAAACATTGCTATTAATAACTGTTAGAGATGAAGATTCTTGCAGTACTCTTTTCCGTGCTCGATACACAAAACATTGTTATTACTACTTAGATATGAAGATTCTCGCAAGAAAAGTTGCTACTCTTTTCATGCTTGATTCACAGAAAATATGAAAAAATAAAAATATATTGTGAACCTTGAATTAATGTTCAGAATCTGGGCCCAATTTGATATTTCTCAAAGTGAACCTTTATAATGAGTGTACAAATAAGTCAAGATTCCCAACACTTTATACAAGTTACCTTCATTGATTTACATGTATGGATCATTTCTAGAATCAATAAAACTACTTCCCAAGATTTAATTGGCTCATTGAGAACTCTTCATTACAAGGGTATAACTGATAATAAGCATGATGACCTGTTCAAGAAGATAAATCATTGTGCCACATAGTCAACTACCGCATACCAACCATATCTTGAGGAAACAGCTTGTAATTCGGATCAAAATGTTGCTATTACAGGCTAGAGACGAAGATTCTTGCAGTTAAAAGTTGCTAATCTTTTTCTTACTTTATGCATCAAAATTCAGAAAAAATCGGAAGGGATTGTGGACCCTTTTATACAAGTTGTGAAACGATATATATTCGGAGGACCACAGGCTAATGGGGTTCCAATCCAATGATTAGTTGAAAGTTACATTTGCGGCATGTTGAGGAATCTGTACATGGAAAAAAAGAAGCATTGAGAATTTATATATGCCTTGTTCTTGCTAGATTTATGGAATCCTTATCATTGAGTAAAATCTTGCATCTGTACTTATGTAGGGTGGTCCTTCTCATGAGTTGGGTCCAAGCTTAGAGCTTCTTTGAATAATCTAAAGATAGCAATATTTGTACGATATTCGTAACTAAATACTATCACATCATGATTATTTTAAACATAATTTACTTGGCATGTCTTATTGTAGAGAGCCCGAGATGACCCATTCATGGCAAGAGATTTGAGCTGGCCCGGCTACCGTTTTCCACTTTTTTCATTAATGATCTCAACCCTCTTGCTGGATTGTGCATTTTCCTCTCCAAATGACTTGTTGACTTGTGATTATTGTGCATTGAACTATAGTATTGCTCTATCCGAGGAGTTTTTTCCCTCTAGTTGAATTATGTTCTAATGGAGGATTTAAGGTAGTCCAGAACTTAAAAGAGGATTGATTGTAGTATCTACTTATAATTCTGGTGCCTTGTATACATGTAATAAATTTTCTCATTTTTATTCACATTAGATATATTTTGGAGAAAAGTAGTAAAAATGTCACTTTTTTAAGCACAACTGTTGCTTTCCAATGTTTATATAAACCAAGAAGAATCATATAATTATGACACTAAACTGTAAGAAAACAAGTAATTTTAATCATAATAATGCAAAGTGAAACAACCTTTTCATGAAGATGGAGATTCTCAACTTTATACTGTTGTGCCTTGTCCTGCTTTAGTTGTGGTTCTTAAAGAGATAGCATAAATCACTAAAATTCTTCAATTTTTGCAACTTTTTAGGCCAATTGGCATGACCCCACCCCACTCACCCCACCTCACCTGGAGCTTATAAAGATCAAGCAGTTGCCACCTCTTCTGGATATATCAACTCTTGATCAGTTTCTCGTCAGTCTTCTCTCTCGAGTCTAAGACAAATAATCCCTCTTAGAATTATTTGTTCCTCATCTATATAAATTCTTCCATTTCCTCACATAATCTATAGTAACATTCTATTGTTTGATTCACTTACTGTGTAACTTTCTTTTCCTAACTTAATTTGTCACTAAAATCTTCATCTCACAAGAAATTAATGTCATCTAGCTCGATATCATCCCATGGAACTTGGACTGCTCAGGAGAATAAGGCCTTTGAGAAAGCCCTAGCCGTGTACGACACTGACATGCCTGACCGTTGGGCCAAAGTTGCTAGGGCTGTCGGAGGAAAAACTCCAGAAGAGGCAAAGAGACATTATGAAATTCTTGTGGAAGATGTTAAATACATTGAGAGTGGCCACGTGTCCTTCCCCTACTACAGGGCCTCCGGTGAGTTGAGCAGAGGTTAATACGATCCCACCTGATTCCTACATACCAAATTAGATTTTCTATGATGATCAAAACATACTACACTTAAAAACTCGTCACGTAATGATCATGACACTATTTTTAGTGAAGAGTACATAGTTATCATGAGTCGCCTTCTATTTTATGCTTCGCTTTCTTGTTTTGTATCGCTTACATTCTAACTTTGGCTTGAGTCACATCCTGCCTCTAAGTTTCCCAATGCATGTTGAAGTGCTTGCACATACATCACTATCATGATCGGCATACGGACACTACATCTACATCTCTCTTGCATGGTCGACGAGTGATGAGACATATGCTAAACACACATTCAATCAACTTGTACATTTACCACGTACTATAATGTAAAGTACATGACGGAATCATTCCCGAAAAGATAGCTTCATTTGTCATCTCCAAACCTTGTCCTAAGTACTATACAATCCTCTAGCTAAACATGCCACAATATATTAGGTATGCTTACTTTTGTTCTTGTTTATTGTTTTGTGCAGGATGAAAATTCTAAAGTTCCACAGAAGTGTCGTAACAATTCACTTATGAACGTCCTTCTGTATTCCTTCTCATAGCAGCATGAAATAAAAAGACATAGTTTACCTAAACTAGGTGATGATATGCAGTAGTAATTTTAGAATCAGAGAATGTTTCTTTTCCTAGTCTTTTTAGTTTCTATTTGTAAGCATATGTATGATGATCAATGGAGGAAGGTTATGAATTCCTTGCCTTCTGTAATAAATCTTCAAATAGTGCAATTTTCCCTCTTCTATTAACATAGATATTACGCGTCTCAACCCCTAAATTTGTTCCATGTTTAGCCTGTCTTCAGAAAGGTTCTTTGATTTTCAAAATAAACTATTCTTAATACCAGTTGGGCTATTTTGGGAACGCTGATAAGATTCCCCATATTCAGTTCACAAGTCAAGGAAAAGGACAAACCAAGATTGATGAATTGGCACAAGACAATTCCACAAGCAAATCAAGTTGAATTCTGAAGGATTCAATCTGTCTCCATTGAAGGGATTTGTTGAGAATTTTAATCCCTAATTGAATTCCACCGAGAACAATTAATTTGAAGAAAGAAAAATAAATACTTAAGATACGCAAGATTTATAAAGGTTCGCTTCAATGTGAGACTATGTCCTCTTACATCGCTACCGTAATTCATTATGAAAAAATGTTTACAAGAGAAAATCGCACTCCTATATTCTCTTGCCTATCTTTCTCTCATTTTTTTTGATAATAATAAAGCCTAAACTCAGATAAATTAGGATAAAATCAAATTATTCAAGGACTCCAACTTAACGGGATTATGATTCGCAATAATTAAACACCACGACCAGCTCTATGAAGTGATAATTAGGATCGATAATAATTAAACTCCACAACTTAACATGATTTACATAAGGATATGATTTCTCAACTTTAGAAATCATATCATTACTTACCTGCATTAACTTATGATCGTTGGACCGCTCCATGAGTATATATACCATTTACACCATTGAAATACACAGACAAGAAATTAATGCATTTCATTTACTATAAATTACTTGTCATTTTCTTAAAAATTATTATGGTATGAGCCTAAACTCTCAATTTCTTCATTTTACCAATGCACGAGTTTTATTTCTATCAAACTATCCTCCACAAATTTTCTTCTGTGGGAATCTCAAGTATTGCCATTGATTCAAAACCTCGGGTTGGAGCACCACATCAATGACTCAAAAAAACCAGCCGATGAACTTGTTGATTTTGCTGGAAAGAACAAAAAATTCAGAAAAAGAGCAATCTTCAATGATGAACTTCTCATGTCCTGGCATCTTGGTAATATGAATGAAGAGGCTTTGAGCATGATCAATGGTGCAGGTACATAATTTTCAGTTTGGAGTTCGATCCATTAACAGTTGTTGCCCAACACTGATGTTAAAAATTGAGACAATTGTTATTAATAGTAAAGACGAGATAATATGACAATATGAAATCAAACAATAGGAGCACAAGATTTACGTGAAAACCCAAGGAAAAACCACAAGCAGAGGAGGAGAATTACTATATCAAAAGTAAGGATTATGATATGTTGGATCCTTGAACCAAATTAATAAGTTGAAAACTTGGTCACAATTAGTCAATCTCAATATGTGTTGTACACTATATATTTATTATCAAAGAATCTCTAATACACTAGGAGAATTAATACAATGAAGAGTCTAATATAAAGTGAAATCCTAATGCAATATGTAAAATCAATAACGAAGTATTTGAGTTAAAATAGGAGTCCAAAACATTTCTTTGACCCCTTAGTCTTCTATTTCTTCAAAACTTCTCCAAATCAAACCACCAACTTCAACTATACCTCCAAAATAGAATTCGGGTCACAACGAAATTCTAACAATCTCCACCTTAACACGAATTTCAACGTAAATAATAAAACTCAACTATTCAACAAACTCCAAAAAAGTCTTGAAACAGAACACTCCAAACAAACACTCCATTTCTTCCATAAAGCCTAACTATGGCAAACTCAACAACTGTGAACTGAATCTAAACATCACTTACCAATAGAATTACCTTGGGCACCAAATTTGCTGAATCACCATGAACAACAAAATTATCAAGTTCACAACTAACACAATCAAAGTTTTCAAATTTACTCGAATTATTCCCACGAGCAACAAGATCGTCAAGATCATAACTAACTCCACATTGGTAGGTTCTTCAATGCCAAATTTGCTCGAATTATCACCACAAGCAACTCGATCACAACCAACTTCATTTGAGTAACGCTTATCAAACCATAAGCAACCATATCAGTCTCACTAAACCTCTCTTGAGGTCTAATCTTCAATTTAGTAACAGTTACATCAAACGTAATCGTCGAACCTTCCAACATATATAATTAGGACCTTCTTTGTCCCTTTCCTTCCAGTGTCCAAACAAAACATTTGGTCACAATTAATTAATCTCTATATGTGTTATACACCACATATTTATAATCAAAGAATACCTAACACACTAGGGGAATTAATACAATAAAGAGTCTAAATAAAGTAAAGTCCTAATACAATAGGTAAAATTAATAACTGAGTATTTGAGTTGAAATATGAGTCCAAAACATTTCTTTGACTCCTTGTAGTCTTATACTTCTTCAAAATTTCTTCAAAGCAAACAACCAACTCCAAATATACCTCCAAAATAGATTTCGTGTCACACCGAAATTCTAACAGCCGCATATAGTGAAGCTCAACTAAAAATAACCTGTACGGTTTGTCCAAAGGAAATCTCTCACTTGATGAATATCTCCGTAGGTTCTAATAAATCAATGACAGACTTTCTGCCATAGGAAACTCACTCTCGGACGTAGACAAAGTTTTTCAAGTCCCAAAAGGCATTGGAAACAAATACAAGCAGTTTCAAATTGCCGTTTTGTCAAAACCACAATATCCTTCATTTACTCGATTTATTATGTTATTACAAAATTTTGAGCAGGTTTACATCTTTGAAAAGGAGCAGAAATTGATCATAACCACGCTTTTCTTCAGCCTAAGAGGAAGAGGAAGAGGCCGGTATTCCCTAAACAGTAATAGCATTTATAATCGACCCTCAGGTTCAACAACAACAATAACAATTAGAACCAGCAGGCAGCAGTCAGTCAAGCCAAATTTGTATACAGAAAAATGCCAATATGTGGTGGAAAAAATCACCTTTCCTTGAAATGCTATATAGGTATGACTATACTTAAGAAGAGGAGAACAATCAGCAGGCGTTGACAGCAATGAATTTAAACAATGACAATGAGTAATGACTCAAACTTTTATATTGATTCGGGTGTGACCGCTCACATGACAAAGCAAGAAGGTAAACTAAAACTTTCAAAACCTTAGTTTGGACATGATTGTATTTTTGTAGGTAATGGGCATGCCTTACCCATTTCATCACTTAAGGATTTGACCCTGTTTGTTTTGTTATTAAGGATCACAAACAACAAATCATGAACAGGGTTCGTAGTTAGGGAAAGCTATATGCTCTTGAGGTAGGACAACTAGAAGCCTGAGTTGCAGTCAAATCACAAGGAGCCTCTTCAGAAATATGGTTCGCTTGTTTAGCCTTTGTTTGACAACTATTATTTCAACTCTTTTTTCTACGTACTCATTTTCAACTGCACATTTACATAATAAATATTTTGCACGTAAGCTTAAAACTTTTCCATGCTTTTAAACCGCACTCTCTAAAAAATCATTATTCAACTCCATTTTACCCAAATAATAATTGCCAAATAAGGGCTCAGGACATCCAAATTTTAAAGACACAGAAAATAAGAAAGTTATAAATGTTTCGAAATGGTTGACAAAAAATATATAGCGACTTATGGGGCCTGCCCAACATTGTCTTCTAAAAAATTCCAGTAGCATGTGATTTTTATTGATGACTTTACTCGTTTTACATGGTTATTTCCTTTAAAGAACAAATCTGATTTTTATTCTCGTTTCCTTAAATTTCATGTTTTTTTTTTTTTGAGAATCATATTTTGACAGGAAAATCAAAACCTTCCTATGTGATGGAGCAGGCGAATTCACTTCAAATGGTCTTACCCATCATTTGACTCAATGTGGAATTTCAGCAACAAATCTCCGTGTTTTCCATATTTAAAAACCTTAGGTATGTATAATTTTCTCAGAAAACAATCCCTTGTGTTCTTAGGATATGGTCCTTTATATCCTTATATATATATATATATATTGCCGCATAGTTTTTAATAAAATCATTTTCCTTATTCATCTAAGAATATTTTGACGCTCACATAAGATTTACCAAAAAACTACTTTCCCTAAATTTGACGAATGGTTTTCACAAAATTCATATGGTACTTCATCTCCAAATTCAATAAATTCACCTCATGATAACTTTCATCACATTCCCGTCGATGACAATCCTTATAGACTCTTTCCTTAATTAATCTGAAAATATACCTACTCAACCTATTAACTCGTCCTCAACCGATGATACGAATGATATTGTCTTAAACCCAACTACTAACTCCTCATAGTCTCTCAATTATCTCCTCCAACCACACCACATCCCCTACAGCTACAAATTCTGTTACCCAACCTTGTATTCCTCCTCAACGGTCAATCCGTGACAAACGTCCTCCTTCCTACTTTAAAGACCCTCTTCGTTCTTCAAAAACCAACCAATCTACTCCAATGATGTGTTTATTATTTCTACTGATGAGCTGAAAATATTAAAAACTGATCAAAGATTGTAAAACTAAAGGGATGCCATGCAAGAAGAAATCAATGCTCTCCATCAAAACAACACTTGTGTTCTTGTTACAAGACCCATTAATACCAATATCAACAGAAACAAATGGATTTATTGTACAAAGTTCAAGGAAGATGATATTATAGATCGTTTTAAAGCTTGTCTTGTGGCCTATTGCTATTCAAAAATTCCAGGCCTTGACTTTAGTGAAACCTTTTACCACCTGATAAGTGTATTTTCAACACTTATTCGAGGCTTGAAACCATAGAATTTTATTGTTCTTTTGACAAAATACTACCTAAATTATATTATATTGTGTTTTGTATGTAAAGTTTTATGTTTAATAAAGAATTTGAGAAAAGAAGCAAAAAATGGCAAAATCCAAATAAGAGGACTTAATTGCAAAATAATAGGACATAAGGATTAAAGTGCATCTTTCAAAATAATTGGAGGAACAAAGTTTAGTGAGAATTAAATTGCTATAGATTAATTGGATTAGGAAGGAAAATCAAAGGGGACTCCTTTTGAAAGAGAAAAGTTGGGCTGCATTAGAATTCCTATATACACAAAATTACGGCTGACTCATATTATATATACACAGGAAACAGATGCACAAAAAGAGGATGGATGCTGGAAAGAGAAGATAGAAAAATAAAAGAAAAAGGGAGAGACAAAAAGCTAAAGGAGGTATACAGATTGCTGTGGCCGAGTGGAGCATTATAATATAGACACATGCCGGAAGGAAAGACAATTGAAAAAGTGCATGCTACTTTATTATATTGACCGCAGGCTGGAAAAAACTTGGGGCAGCATTGGAATCACAATTGAAAAAGGGTGACTTTATATATGTACA
>CAIGRB010082938.1:0-21547 GCA_903798255.1 Fraxinus quadrangulata | reverse complement strand
ACACACACACACACACACACACACACACACACACACACAGAAGAGACTCATAGAAGCAGAGAAGAAAAGACACGATCACACGGCACCTTCACGTTCCGTCAAATTTTGGTGATGTCGTTCCTCTTTTACATGTTTTGTTTTTATATTATGCGCAAATAAATTCAATAATCTCAACAAATCCACAATTTTGTTTATTTGCATCAAATACAAGTTAAAAATAGTAAATTGAGAACGAAAGAACAGTTCTCGTGAGAACGATAATCCGGACTCAAAAGGCCTACTTTACTACTTGTTACAATATCGTACACTTGTGATATAAAAAATGCAACAGCACCATCGTTAAAGCTACCACAATCCGTGTTATTCTATCTCGTGCATTTTAAATCCTTTAAACAGTTAGTCGCTGTCAAAAATGCATTTTTACATGGTATTCTCAACGGAAAGTTTATATGAAGCAACCAAAAGGATTTCTAAATCCAAAATATCTAGATCACATGTCTTTTACACAAATCATTCTATGGTCTTAAACAAAGCACCATGTGCTTGGTTTTCTAAGTTATCCTCAAGTCTTATCGCCATTGGCTTCTGTTGTAGTAAAGCTGATTAATTCGTGTTCATATACCGGTCTAACACTCAAATAATTCTTTTTATTGTTCTATGTAGATGATGTTATTGTTACTGGCAATGATCCACTTTTCATCTCACAACTTAGACTTCATCTCAAAAAGAATTTGCTCTCAAAAGACTTGTGTCAACTCTTTATTTTTTATGACTTGAAGTCAAATATTTTCTTGTGGCTCATGTTGTGTAAAACCAAACAACCATGTTATATGTACAATGGAGGAAGACCAACACTCACTATAGGGGAGACCCACTTTTTTTGAATTTTTTTAATCACGTGGAGCCTGCACGCATGTGAGAGGTTTTCAACCTCCATTGTCATGCATTTATGTACAAATGGAATTGTCCAAAACCAAATATGCTCGCGATCTCCTAGCCACGTCCCACATGCTTGAAGCTGCAAAGATTGCCACATTCATAGCCCAAAAAAGTAACTCTCATCATGATTGTAATCAACCAACTTATCCTACAAGATATCGTCAACTTTATGGATCTCTTCAATATCTTACATTCACTCAACCCGACCCCACACAAGTGCTTAATCTAGTGGGCTAACATGTAACGACCCGACCTTACGCCGGAGCTGTTATCATATCATACGTACTGTTCGCTTTGGGAGAGTCTAGGCCCATCTTACCCCGCACAGCTTTCTGACGCGTCCCCCAAGATTCGAACCCAAGATCTCTATCATATGAGAGACTTAACTTCTTCAATTGGTACTAGGATTCAATTTAAGTCTCCCATATGATGGAGGTCTTGGGTTCGAATCCTAGAGACACGTTAGAAAGTCGTGAGGGGTAAGATGGGTCTAGGCTCTCCAAAGCAGACAATAGGTATGATATGATAACTGCTCCGGCGTGAGGTCAGGTCGTTACATAACATTCTCGAAGTTCTACAATGAAGGAAATCCTTGTAGCCAAACACATTTTCTGTTAACTTAAAGGCACTTTCACTTATGGTTTACGATATATTTTTGATGCAATTTGGGCTGGTTACCCATCATTTGGAGAAGCACCACACGATATTGCATATTTATTGGATCAAATTGTACATCTTGGACATCTAAAAAGCAATCGACTTTAACTAGTTCAAGAGCTGAAGCTGAATATCATGTATTAGCTACTAGCGTAGTTGAAATTACACGACTTCAACATTTGATACAATTGATGATGGCATATAGATGGGTCGGATGGACATGATAGACAAGATCAATATTTATTTTATCGATTATTCTATCTCTTGGTTTAGTTTATTAATTGTTCAATTATAAAAATTTAATTAGGGATTATTTTTTCATTTTAGTATTTAGGGTTTTCGGTAGGATTTTCCGATTTAAGAAAGAAGTAGGGTTTCATTGTTTTTTTTATTAATAATATTGACTCTTTCTAATTCTTCCAAGATAATTGATCTCTGTTAACATTCATGCACGATTCAATGAGATTAATCACACATTTCATCTTTATTCACGCTCACACTGCATCAACATCTCTTTCGTGAACTCAACATCAAACTAGAAAGGAGCCTCTACTCCCCTGTGATAACAAAAATGACGTACACGTCTCATAATCCTGGATTTCATTCCCACACTAAATAGCTGGTAGATTGAAGGATTTGGATGTGTGAGGAGCAAAAGATTATTTCCTCCTACAAATTTGTTTCTTATCTATTTTCCACTACTAGCTTTTCAACAAATTGTTACTAGAGCTACAATTCTAATAGAAATTATTGTTTTGAGAAATGGCTAACAACAATTTGGTTTCTTTCCAAGTTCCTCGTTTCATAAAGAAATTAGCACATCGTATGTCGACACGAAGGCTTTACTTGGTTCACAAGATGTATGGGAGATTGTTGACAAGGGATATATGAAGCTTCCTTAACACAAGGGCAAAGGGGTGCATTGTCCAATACAAGAAAGAAGGGTGAAAGCTGTCACCATAATTCATTAAGTGATTGATGATAGTACATTTGAGAAGATCTATGATGTAACTAATGCTAAATAGGCATGGCAGACTTTGGAAAATACTTTTAAAGGAGCTTATCAAGTTAATGAGTTGTTGAAAATTGGTTTAGAAGATTAAAAATTTGGTCAAGTGTCAAAACAAAAAACTTGAAAAAGTGATTTTCGTGTCAATTTCAATCAAATATTCGGACTTAATTCGATGGTCAAATTACAAAAGTAAATAAACCAACTTGTTCTACTCATCGACTAGATCGTCGTGGTGTATTTGGAATCTCAAAATTAATTTCGGATGAATGAAAAATTGCGGTCCAAAGTTGGGAAGAAAATAGAGGAAACTGTCAAAAATTTGCCTAAGTTTATTACTAGCCTGATGTTGGACTGTCGCTCGAGTGACAGGTTAGCGACAGAGTCATTATTTTGATCGCTCAAGCGAGGCGATGGCGATAGGCTAGCGACAGTGAATGATGCGACTTTTGACAAGAGTTGTTGAGTTTGGAGAGCGATACTTCATTTACAACCCTTCATTCTCCATATATAGGATCCTTTGGACGTCCATTAGGCATCCCATACCATATTTACATTGAGTATTGCATAAAAACTCTTGCAATTTAATTCCAAATTCTTAATCGTTTTCTTCTTTGTAGAGAGAAACTTTGTCGAAAGTTCACTATAACTTGTGGTTTGAAGTACTTCTACCACAAGTTGAATCCGTTGTATCTTGAGAGACAAGTTTCATGAACCCTGAGCACGGTTGCGGGGGCAATTCTGTCTTAAGGAAAGAGTGAAAATCACTTGCATCAGATTCTTCATCTTCTTCTTCTTCCCTTATTGGTTTTAATTTTTGGTTTTCTCTTGTGGTTTACATATTATATTTCCAACCCATTTTTATAGTGCTTAGTCATGCTCCTACAGATTGAACTTCATTTTTTGTTTGTTTGATATACAATAACCCTTTCACCCGGACTTATATTTAGTCCATATCCCCAACAATCTTAAGACAAATTTTTTTTTGTGTCTGTGCTTGTTTATCTTTTCTCTTCATCTTTTGAAATACACATTCGTGTAATTTTCCTTCTTTTGATTTATTTGCGTTAAACTTCTATTTGTGTAACAGAAATGGCCACATTGAGGCTAATTCAAGTCAAAATGGTTCAAATAATGTGGTTCTGTCATTTATTATACCATTTCAAAATGCTGCAATCCCGCAAGGGGAAAAATCGAAAAAATTTGGAGGTGTGGACTTCAAGAGATGGCAACAAAAGATATTATTCTATCTTATCACTCTAAACTTCACAAAGTTTCTAAAGAAAACTGCACCGACGGTACAAGAAAAAGACAATAATCGTGAATTGATTATTGCTTTGGATGCATGGAAGCATTTAGACTTTCTATGTAAAACCTATATCCTGAACGGATTGGACAACACACTATATGGAGTGTATAGTTCGAAGAACTCGGCTAAGGAATTGTGGAATTTTTTGGAGAAGAAATACAAGATCGACGATGCTGGAACTAAGAAGTTCATAGTCGACAAATTTTTGGATTACGAGATTGTGGATTCCAAAACTGTGATTAGTCGAGTGCAAAAATTTTAAGTTCTACTACATGACATTCATGCCGAGAAAATGGAATTGAGTGAATCTTTTCAAGTTGCTTTCATCATTGAAAAGCTCACTCTATATGGAGAAACTTCAAAAACTACCTCAAACATAAACGCAAGAAAATGAACTTGGAAGAGCTGATTGTCCGCTTAAGGATTGAAGAAGACAATAAGAAATTTGAGAGAAGGCCTATTGTCCAAGTTGGAGCAAACATTGTTGAAACCAACTCGAAAGCTGTCAACAAGAAGCGAAAGTTCTACGGTGAGGCACAACGAAGAGACAACTCCAAGAGGCCAAAAAGTTCAAAGGAACTGCTACAATTGTGGAAAGGCTGGACATCGCTTAAGTGAATGTCGAAAACTAAAGAAGAATGCACATGTCAACATGGTTGAAAGAGATACCATTTCTGAAGCGATGCAAGAGATAAATTTATCTACAATCGTTTTCGAGTGCAACTACGTTGGAAACTTAAGGGAATGGTAGTTTGATACTGGTGCTACCCGTCGTGTGTGTATAGATAAGGTGATGTTCTCAAATTAGCAAAAATTGGATGGAACACAACTCTTTATGGGGAACTCTGCAAGTTCCAAAGTTGAAGGACAAGAGAGTGTCACTTTGAAGATGACATCCGGCAAAAAACTCATCCTCAACAACATCCTACATGTACCAAACTTACGAAAGAATCTAGTGTCCGGATCTCTACTTAGTAAAAATGACTTTAAACTTGTATTTGTATCTGATAAATTTGTACTCACTAAGAAGAGATGTATGTAGGAAAGGGATACATGTGTGATGGAATTTTCAAAATGAACGTTCTTACTGTTGTACCAAGGTAAAGCATTATGAATAAAACTTTAAATTCCATTTATATGCTTGAGTTGTCTTATTTGTGGCATAGTCGATTAGGACATGGAAACTATAAATCTTTACGTAAACTTATGAATCAAAGTTTAATTCTGGCATTTAAGATCGATCCTAATTATAAATACGAAGTGTGTGTTGAAGTAAAATTGGCCTAAACACCGTTCCACTCGATTCAAAGGAACACTACACCTTTAGAGCTAATATATATCGATATTTGTGATTTGAAATATGTTTAAATTAAAGGTGGTAAGAAATACTTTGTTACTTTCATAGATGATTGTACAAAGTATTGTTATGTCTTTTTTTAAGAAGTAAAGACGAGTCGTTGAATACCTTTAAGCATTATAAGGTAGAAGTTGAAACTCAATTTGGTAAACGAATAAAGAATATTCGTAGTGATAGAGGAGGTGAATACGAGACATCGTTTGAAGAATTCTATTTCGAACATGGAATTATTCATCAAACAATGACACCATACTCTCCTCGATCGAATGATGTTGTTGAACGCAAAATCGAACTCTTAAAGAAATGATGATTGCCATGTTGTTGAGTTCGGGGTTACCTCAGAACTTATGGGGAGAAGCTATTTTAGCAGTAAATAGTATTCTTAATAGGATACCCCTTAAGAAAATGGAAGATGCTCCATATGAATTATGGAAATGTCATCCTCCTTTCTATCAACACTTGAAAGTGTGGGGGTGTTTGGTTAAGATTAAAATCCCTAAACCCAAACAAGTAAAGATTGGTCTTAAAATGATTGATTACATATTTATTGGATATGCCAATAATAGTAGTGCATATTGATTCTTTGTACACAAATTCAAAATTCAAGATGTACATAAAGGAACCATAATTGAATCAAGAAATGTTTCATTCTTCGAGAATGTGTTTCCTTGTAAGGAAAATGAAAATGTAAATTCAAATAAAAGAGAACTTATGATACTATAAATTGTATTTCAGATGAGGAAGAACCAAGATCTAGTAAAATGGCAAGAATATCAACTTCGTTTGGCCCAGATTTTCTAACCTATATAGTAGAAAATGATCCAAAGACTTTCGATGAAGCCATGTTTACACCGGAAGCACTGCATTGGAAAGAAGATATCAATTGTTAGATAGATTCGATAATGCAAAGCCATACTTTAGAGTTGGTTGATTTACCTCCCGGAAATAAACATTTAGGGCGTAAATGAATTTTTAAGAAGAAATTTAAACCAGATGGATCCATTGACAAATACAAGGTTGGGTTGGTTGCCAAATGATATATGAAAAAAGAAGGACTTGATTTCTTTAATACCTACTCATTTGTGATTAGAATCACTTTGATAAAGTTGTTAATTACGATTGCAACAATACACAACCTTGAGATTCATTAAATGGATGTGAAAACTACATTTCTGAATGGTAAGTTAGAAGAGGAGATATATATGGAACAACCCGAAGGGTTCGTCTATCTTAATCATAAACAAAATGTTTGTAAACTTGTTAAGTCCTTGTATGGATTGAAACATACTCCTAAACAATGGCACCAAAAGTTTGACAAAACGATGTTGTCAAACGAATTTAAGATAAACGAGTGTAATAAGTGTGTATATATAAAACATATATCAAATGCCTATGTGATTGTGTCTCTATATGTAGACGACATGTTGATAATGTCAAATAGTCACGAACTAATGCCAAACACCAAGAGAATGCTAACGAAGCATTTTGATATGAAAGATATGGGTGTTGCTAATGTGATACTAGGGATTAAAATCTCTAGAACACAAAAAAAAATCGTATTTTTCCAATCTCATTACATTGAGAATGTACTGAAGAAGTATAATATACTTGAAGAAAGTCTTGCAAAAACTCTTATTGACCCAAGTTTACACTTAGTAAAAAATACGGGTTAATGTGTGTCACAACTAAAGTATTCACATGTTATAGGCAGTCTAATGTATATTACGAACTTCACTCGACCGGATATAGCATATGCTGTGAATAAACTTAGTAGATTCACAAGTAATCCAAATCATGATCTTTGGAAGACTTTAACAAAGGTTCTTAGGTACTTGAAGTATTCCTTAATCTATGGATTACATTTTACAAAATATCCTACGGTATTGAAAGGATATTGTGATGCAAATTGGATATCCGACATGAAGGATTCCAAGTCTATCAGTGGTTATGTATTTACCATTGGTGGAGCAACTCTATCATGGAAATCTAAAAAGTAAATGTGTATAACTCGATCAACAATGGAATCGGAGTTTATTGCTTTGGACAAAATAGGAGAATAAGTAAAATGATTTCGTAACTTTCTAGAAGAAATTCCATATTGGCCCAAATCGTTACCTGTGATTAGTATACATTGTGATAGTCAATCGGCTATTGGAAGGGCTCAAAGCAGCACGTATAATAAGAAGTCTAGACATATACGTCACAGACATAATACCATTAAGCAACTAATCTCTAAGGTCATCGTCTCCATAGATTATGTGAAATTAAATGAGAACATTGTCGATCCACTTACGAAAGGTTTGCCTAGAGATCAAGTACGTTGTCTATCGAAAGAAATGAGATTAAAGCCTACTACGTAAGGATCTTTGTAATGGTAACCCTACCTTGTTGACTGGAGATCCCAAGATCTTGATTCAAATAGACAACTAAGTTATGAAGATTCAATGAAGCACTTAAGAAATTATTTCCTAATTTATTCTTATGATATTAAAGTGCTTTTTGCAGAATGATTAAATGTTAATATACTCTTTTAATGATTTCTATATCTTGATTAAGTCAAGTGGAGTATGACATAATACTCTTAATAGGAGGTCATCTATGTAAATGTGAAGTGGAGCCGCTTCAATGAGAATTGCTCGAGGCTACAATTTTCTAAACACTTATGAAACCTAATGGTGGGTCAGGGCTAAAATGAACAAAGTCATGAAAACTATGAACGGATTAGGAAAGATATTTGTGTGAGTATTATTATCTTGGTCTACACTAATGGCCGAATGGTTCAAGACATCATGTTCACCAATTAGCTAAGTAAGTTCGATAGTATTTTAATGAGGAAAGTTCAAAGCCGGAAGCTACCTTACCTGATGCAGTATTTTTTCGCTCTCTCTACAATGCATCATAATTTTGCATTGCATATGCATGTTCAAATTTTCATTCACGTGGAGGATTATTGGAAATTGATTTAGAAGATTGAAAATTTGGTTAAGTGTCGAAACCAAAAACTTGAAAAAGTGACTTTAGTGTCAAATTCGGTCAAATATTTGGACATGATCCGATGGTCAAATTATAAAAGTAAATCAACCAACTTATTTTACTTGTCAAGTAGATCGTCGTGATATATTTGGAATCTCAAAATCAATTTCGGATGAATAAGAAATTGCGATCCAAAGTTGAAAAGAAAATAGAGGAAACTGCCGAAAATTTTCCTAAGTGTGTTACTAGCCTGATCCTGGACCGTCGCTTGAGCGATAGGCTAGCGACAAAGTTATTGTTTTTATCGCTCGAATGAGGCGATGGTGATATGCTGGTGATAGTAAATGATGTGACATTGGGTAAGAGTTATTGAGTTTGGAGCGCGACACTTCATTCACAACCTCTCATTCTCTATATGTAGGACCCATTGTACATCCATTAGGCATCCCATACCATATTTGGATTGTATAAAAACTCTTGTAAATCACTTTAAAATTCACTCAAACCCATTTTCTTCTTTGGAAAGAGAAATTCAGTCGAAAGTTCGCCGTAACTTGTGGTTTGAAGTTCTTCTACCACAAGTTGAATCTATTGTATCTTGGGAGACAAGTACTGTGAACCGTGAGCATCGTTGCGGGGTAATTTTGTCTTAAGGAAAGAGTGAAAATCACTTGTCTCGGATTGTTCTTCATTTTCTTATTCCATTCTTGATTTTGTTTTTTCGCCGTAACTTGTGGTTTGAAGTCCTTCTACCGTAAGTTGAATTCGTTGTATTTTTGGGAGACAAGTGCCGTGAATCGCGAGTACCATTGTGGGACAATTTTGTCTTAAGAAAAGAGTGAAAATCACTTGCCTTGGTTTGTTCTTCTTCCCTTCTTGGTTTTAATTTTTAGTTTTCGCTTGTAGTTTACATACTACATTTCCAATCTATTTTTATAATGTTTAATTACGCTCATGCGAGTTAAACTTTATTTTTTGTTTGTTCGATATACAACAATCCTTTCACCCGGACTTATATTTAGTCCGTATCTCCAACAAAAGTTTGGCTTCACACATTGAGAGGTGAGTATGAAGCTTTGCATATAAAAGAATCTGAGTTAACTTCCTATGTGGCAGGAATTTTAGATGTTGTGAATGAAATGAAGAGATATGGTGAAATAATGAGTGATATTATTGTGGTCGAAAAAATCCTTTGTTTGTCGGACGAAGTAGCAATTGAAAAATCAAAAGATTCGATCCTGTGCCTAGTCAATTACACCTACAACCCTCTGTTTTGCTCGCTAAACTATCTAAGGCGCCTACAAAACCTACAGCAATTTAGAGTACAATGACCATTGATCAACTTGTGGGTTCCTTACAAGCCCATGAAGAGAAACTTTTGAAGAAGAAGAAAGAAACAATGGACCAATTTCTATAAACAAAACTACAATTGAAGGGAAAGAAAGAGAGTCAAAAGAAGATCCAAAGAGGATGAGATCGAGTCAGTATACGTGGAAATTCATGAGGTCGAGTAAGATGAGGAAATCAGGGATAGAAGAAAAATGAAAATGACAATGGCAGCAAACATTGGAATTTAGCAAGGGCTACGATTGTCATAAGTTTGGCCATTTCGCTTGGTAATGTAGAAATAAAGTTGAAGAAAATGTCAACTATACTGAAGAAGAAAGCAAAAGTAGTGAGCTACCTCACTTCTAGCATGCAAAGCTGAAGAAGAATGTGACAAGATATTGATGGTATCTTGTTAGCGGTGCAAGCAATCATATGTGCGGTAGCAAATCAATGTTTCGGACGCTTGATGAATCTATAAGCGGAAATATTACCTTTCTTGATGCTATAAAAATTCCAGTACAAGTGATAGGTAACATTCTGATTCGCTTAAAACATGGAAAGCATGAATTTATATCCAATGTTTATTAACATTTTGAGTTTAGGACAGCTTTTGAAAAGGGCTATAATATTTCCATGCATGATTCTAGTCTTTCAATTAGAGATCAATGTGGAAATTTGATTGTTAGAGTACCAGCGACAAAAAAATGCATGTTTATGTTAAACCTCCAAATTGATATTGCTATACGTTTAAAGTTGTGCTTGGAATATTCATCTCGGACGTGGTATTTAATACTTGGGCATTTGAATTTTAGTGGCATGAGATTATTGGCAAAGAAGCACATGGTGAATGGATTGCTGCATATTGAGCACTTGAATCAATTCTATAAAGGTTATCTTTTTGGTAAATAGTCCAGAGATACTTTTCCAAAAGAATTCTCTTCAATAGCAAAGAAACCACTAGAGCTAATTCACACCGATCTATGTGGCAGCCAAGTTCATTTGATAAGAATTACTATTTTTTGTTGTTCATTGATGATTTTAGTGAAGGAAAAATCGAAGGTGTTTGAATATTTAAAAATATAAAGCACTTGTTCAAAAAACAGAGTATATACTTCATCAAAGCAATTCACTTCAAAAGAATTTAAAGATTTTTGTGATGCAAATGGAATTTGTCGTACCTTGATCCTCTCATGGACACCTCAACAAAATGGAGTTGTCGAAAGAAAAAATAGATCTATTCTAAATATGACTCGAAGCATGTTGAAGAGTAAGAAGATGCCAAGAGAATTTTCGGCCAAAGTAGTCGAATGTGTAATCTACCTGTCTAATAGATCCCTACCAGAAGCTCGTGAAATGTAACTCATCAACAAGCATGGAGTGGAACAAAGCCTCGCGTTGCTCATTTGAAATTTTTTGGAAGCATTCCATATGCTCATGTGCTAGATAAAAAACGAACAAAGCTTGATGATAAGAGTAAGAAGCTTATTTTCATTGGCTATTATCCGAATTCCAATGGCTACAACCTTTACAATCCAATTAACAAGAAGCTTGTAGTAAGTAGAGATGTCGTCTTTAATGAAGATGCTATGTGGAATTGGAGTGATTAAGAAGAACATTATGACTTCTTGCCTTTATTTGATGAAACCAATGATGTGCAAAATGAAGAATTTCAAGAGCAAGAAACTCCACCATCTCCTAATTATGAAGGAAATTCATTATCTTCCAAAAATAGTCCTACACCACGCAAATGGAGTAAATTTGAGAGAACTATATGGTGTTACAGAAGAAGAGAATAATCACACTTTATTTTGCCTCTTTGCAGACAGTGAACCAATTGACTTCGCAGAAGTAACTCAAGATAAGAGAGATGCATATAATCTATGGACGAGGAAATTCACGGCACTAACAAAAACACAATTGGGAACTTGTTATTCTTCCCAACGAACAAAAAGCAATTGGAGTCAAATGGGTATTAAAGATGAAAAAGAATGATAAAGGAGAGGTAGAAGTATACAAGGAAAGACTTCTTGCAAAAGGCTCAACGATATGGTGTAGATTATGAAGAGGTGTTTGCTCAAGTTGTTTGTTTGGAAACCATAAGGTTGATAATCTCTCTTGTTGCTCAAAACAAATGGAAGATTTCTTAAATGGATGTCAAATCAACTTTCTTGAATGGCTATATTCAGTGCACAGGTCAAGGAAAAGGACAAGCCAAGATTGATGAATTGACAAAAAAAATTCTGCAAGCAAATCAAGTTGAATTATGAAGGATGCAATATGTCCCCATTGAAGGACTTAAAATAAGGAAATGATTTCTCAACTTAAGAAATCGAATCATTACATGTTTGTATTTAGTTTAAGAATGTTGGACAACTCCATGTGTGTATATATACCATTGCCATACACAGACATGTAATTAATTTATTTCATTTACTAAAAATTGCTTGCCATTTTATAAAAATCATTAAATGTGTTGCAAAACAAACAAGATACTAGAATAACTCTGATACCAATTATTGTGAAACCAACCACTGGATTGAGATGTTGAAGTTACATGACAAATAATGAAGTATTAGATCAAGTAAGAGAATAATAAAGACAAGAAATATGATAGATAAATTAAGAGATTTTATTGACTCAAAATAATGGAGAAGAGAGAAAATTATAATGGATCCTATAGTTCTAGTAATTTATTTTCTCACCCCTATAAAATTGTATAGAAGAGTCTATAATTTATAGTAAGCATGTAGGGGACATCCAAACCCTCTTAGTAGAGTTGTTGATGAAGTACGATACCAAAAAATCGAGTTCAAAATAAAATAGGAAAGAAAAACGGGGAAAACCGGAAACATGTGAGGTGGGCGCCCGACGCCCGAGTGTTATGCCCGGGAAAAAAATAATTTTTTTTCAAATTGCTTTCTCCATCCCAAACTCTTTTTCAAGTCCAATACCAAATTTTCAACTCCCAGTGAGTTTCCAAAATAGAATTTCAACTTGATATATGACTCCAATAACATTTAAACTTAAATTCTCGTTGACGTGCACTTCAATTAGAATTATTCAATATTTCAAACAAAGAATTCGGGTTACACCCAAACTCAAACAATCTTTACCTTGATACGAATTCCACTTAGGAATGAACTGACCTCTTCAACAATAACTAACAATTTAATTTTTCCAACAAAACACAATACTCCACATCTTCCAATGAATCCAAGCACTACTCTTATAGAATTATCTCAAATTTTCAAAAATCATAATGATTTTATAATTTACCGAACTGGGCTGTAACACACCCCAAAGCAAAATTAAACCCAAATGCTTTTAAATAATACCCTTTGCTAGATTGTACACCTTCTACTCCGCTCAAATCAGCATCCACATACCTTTTACCACTAAGTCCTTCCCTAGCAATTGAATACAATGGCACCGCATGTGATGGTGGTAAAGCGGCATTATCCTTATCTCCTGAACTCCATTGAACTGTATTCTTCAAATCCAACCCTTTACGAGCTCAAAAAGATATTGTACCAAACTGAATGTCCACCACGATACTAAACTTGTGCTTATTGACTCTTCTAAATTCTGCACGACCCTACAAGGTATATAACTGAGACTTTTTCTATCCCCCCAATACAAATTGGGCACTCTTACAAACCTTCAAAACTCCACATCCACCAAAGAATTCATAACTTTTTGAATCAAGGATATACAACGAGATGAGATTCTTTTTCAAATTCGGAACACGTTGAACCGGCCAAGTGTTCTAATTGTCTCATCTAATAGTTTCAATCTGATCGTACCAATTTCAGCAACTCGACAAGTGCGTTATTTTTCATAACCATGACACATTTAAAAATAGTTTCATATGTAGTAAACAAGTCCTTATTAGGACATATATGAAACACACACGCTGAATCAAGAATCCAATCCTCATCTTGTTTAAACTCGACATCAGAAATAATCAAGAGATCTTTATCAATGTTCTCCGTGAGGTCTACTTCTCCAAAGTATCTGATTGCTTCCCATATCGACTTGCATCCAACCTTTCTTTATTCTGCAATTTGTAACAATTATTCTTCATGTGCCCCTTCTTCTTATAGTAGTTACAAATTTGATTACTGAACTTATATTTCGATCTGTCCATTCCAAAACCACCATGAGCAACCAGACCTTCACCATCTATGGCCTTAGAAATCAAATACTTCATCTTCTCTTTTAAATACAAAACATCATACACCTCCTCTATGGTGAGAATATCACAACTATATAAGATCGTGTTTCTAAATGAAAAAAACGAAGAGGGCAACGAAAACAATATGATCAAGGACAAATCTTATTCATCATACTCTACTTTCAAAGTTCTCAAATCAGCGACGACCTCTTTAAATACAGCCAGTTGATCTTCCAATGATTCTTTTTCTACCATTCGATGAGAGTATAAATGCTGTTTGAGGTTCAACTTGCTTGTCAGACTTTTAGTCATACACAATTGTTCAACTTCAACCATAGAGCAGTTGCTCAAACCTCCTTCAAAACGTCCTGAAGAATAATATTTGATAGATGAAGATAAATGTGAGAAACTTCTTTCTTATCCTTTCGTAATTTCTCTTCCGCGGTCAAAGTTGTGGGCATCTTGTCAATTCTGAGCAACGCATCATCCAAATCCAGTTGTGCGAGTGTTGCACGCATCTTAACCTACCATAGTAAAAATCTAGTGCTCCGATCCAAAAGCGGAATGTCATACTTCATGGAAGCCATCACGAACAAAAACTTCAAACAAATCAAATCCCACGTTCTTGCGAAACTACTGAATCTAGGCTCTTATACTCTTATACAACTTGTTGCAAAACAAACAAGATACCAGAATATCTCTGATACCAATTGTTGTGAAACCAACCACCTGATTGAGATGTTGAAGTTATATGACAATTAATGAAGTATTAGACCAAGCAGAAGAATAATAAAGACAAGAAATATGATAGGGAAATTAAGATATTTTATTGACTTAAGAATAATTGAGAAGAGAGAAAATTACAATGTACGCTATAATTCTAGTAATCTATTTTCTCACCCCTATAAAATTGTATAGAAGAGTAATATTTATAGAGAACATATATGTGACATCCAAACTCTCTTAGGAGAGTTGATGAAATATGATGTCAAAGAATCGAGTCCAAAATGAAATAGGAGAGAAAATTGCGGAAAATCGGAAACAGGTGAGGTGGGCGCCGCGGCGCCAGGTGTTCTGCCCGGGAAAAAATAATATTTTTTTCAAATTATTTTCTCCATCCCAAACACTTCTTCAAGTCCAATATCAAATTTTCAACTTCCAATGAATTTCCAAAATAGAACTTCAACTTGACATAGGACTCCAATATCATTCCAAAATTAA
Organism: Fraxinus quadrangulata; assembly: GCA_903798255.1. NCBI lineage: Eukaryota > Viridiplantae > Streptophyta > Magnoliopsida > Lamiales > Oleaceae > Fraxinus > Fraxinus quadrangulata. The sequence goes on along the minus strand of CAIGRB010082938.1, from coordinate 6,579 downwards.
ATTCTTCTTGACGTGTACTTCAATTAAAATTCTTCAATATTTCAAACAAAGAATTCGAGTCACACCCAAATTCTAATAAATGCAAGAACAATAAAATATACGAGGAAAGGAGTTGATAATGCAGTTGCTAATTGTTTTAATTGTAGCAGAAATCAGTTAACTGTAGAAAATTAGAATGCCATCAGCAATACATAACCGGCGTCAGTACGTATAGATACAATTCAACCTTAATTGTTGAATCGAATATTGGCAAGTCATTGTCAGTGGCATGAAGTTGAGAGTTTGATCATCCACTTCCTTCACAACAGTTGAACAAATTGGTATATAAATTATATTTATAAACACGTTCATGGAAATAGGAATATTTGTGACTTATTGGTGCAAAATATTGGATAGATTTTTGACTTGCCAAAACCAATATATATGCGAATGAAAATACGCACAAATTGCAATTTATTAAATTGTAGAAATTGAAAAAATTAGAATGAGGCGAAGTAAAATGAGATATGTATTGCAAATCTTGTTAAGACATATTTCGTCTCTTGCATTAGTGCTAACATGAACAAATTGACGTCTCTATTAGAAGATAAAAGACTTTTTAGAAACTTTTTAAGTTTCCCAAACAAGCACTCAATTTGCTGTCAGACTCATAATTTGGACCAATTCTTTATAATAAGTACTTTCTCATTAATCCAATTCTCTTAGTCCATGAGAGATTTCTCCATTTTCATATTTTATGAAGAACTAGAATATTTGTATAGAAATTAAATTCTTAAAATACCTTGATTTAATTAAAAGATTTATTACAGAAGGGAAGGAATTATTGGCTTCCTCCATTGATCATTATGATCATCATACATATGCTTACAAAAAGAGACAAGAGTTGCTATGATTCTAAAATTACTACTGCATATTATCACCTAGTTTTGGGTGAACATTGCATTTTTATTCTTGTTGCTAGCTAAAAGCTTCCGGAATATAATAAGACGGTAGTAAAGTTGATCCGAGAATAATGACGTATCAGTGGAACTATAGATTCTTCATCCTGCATGGAACAATAATAAAGAAGTGTTAGGGAAGAAAAATAAAATTTAAAATCTTATTCATTTTAGTATTCAATGTCATCTAACACTATGTAACAAATATGCACATACAATTTGATTTTTATTTGAGAAATGGAGCATACGGTAGGACAGTTTTGTAGGGATTAGTAAGCTATTTTCTCCTCACGCACTTTATATTTTCTAATGAGTGGTAAAATATACAAGTTGAGCGTGTTAAACATGTGTCCTATGATTCGCCCATGCTCGGAGAGATGTAGATGCATGAGCTCATATGCCGACTATGATAGTGATGCATGTTTTTTTTTTTCTCAGCATGCATTAGGGTAAGAGGATTGATGGTACTTAGAAAAATTAAGCATGGATGTTAATGCCTTAAAATAGAAACCAATCCTTGATGACTGATGATTATATGATGGATTTTGAAGTGTTCGTGGTGTTTTGATGGGGAGGTGTATGCTGTATATACCTCCCTTGTTACAGGCGGCCCGAGAGGTTCTGCGATAGGGATAGGGTACTTGGCCACTCTCAATGTATTTGACATCTTCCATAAGAATTTCATAATGCCTCTTCACCTCTTCTGGGGTTTTCCCTCCGACAGCCCTTGCAACTTTGGCCCAACGGTCGGGTGTGTCAGCATCATAAATGGCCAGAGCTTTCTCGAACTCCTTGTTCTCCTGGGCAGTCCAGGTGCCTGAGGCATGGGAAGATATCGAGCTAGATGCCATTAATTTCTCGTACAAATTAAGTCTAGGATGTTATAGAGTAACTGAATATGGAACACTACTATTGAGCGTTTACTCTAGAAAATGGGATGAAAATGGAATAACGTATAAATGCAGGAACAAATAAATCTAGGTGGATTATTCGTCTTCGGCTCAAGAGAGGAGACACTCAAGTGAAGAGTGATGAGAAACTGAAGAGCTGATATGTGTAAAAGAGGTGGCAACTGCTTGAGCTTTTATAAGCTCTAGGAATGGGGGGTGGGGGTGGGGTAATGCCAATTGGCATATAAACTTGCAAAAATTGAAGAATTTTAGTGATTTGTCTCATCAAGAACCACAACTGAAGCAGGCCAAAAGAACAATATTACAACATTGAAGAATCTCCATCTTCATGAAAAGGTTGTTTATATTTCCATTTTTTGTATAAACTTCACTTTTCTCTTACTATTTAGTGTCAAAATCATATGTTTGCTTTCATTTATATACACATTAAAGACATTAGGCATATTTAAAAGTGACTTTTTAGCTGTTTTTCTCGATTGCAAGTAGCAGAAAGTCAAAAAATATGAAGAAAGTGAAAATAAATTACGGGTATCTATAGCAGTATATGTCAACCAGAGATACAAGTATATTCTATGATCATTAACACAACATCAATCATATGGATTGCCTTGTTTAGAATGTGAACACTGCTTATCCGTGGTTGTTCACATGGTTGGTCTATCGGGGTTGCTTAATCCGGTCTTAATTAATTAAATCAGCGATTTAGATCCTTCAAGTACACGAGTACTGCTGGCAAACAGAAGTCTCCACAGATAGAGCGATACTATAATACCATAGACAGCAATCACAAGTTACATTGATGCGTGCATAATCAACTAGTAAAGGTAATCGAGAAGAAAGATCTTATCAAGATTCACGGACCATATCAAGTAGGGTGTCGAAATGGATTGGGCAGGGCCAAGCACGAGCCAGGCCTATGGGTCCAGTGCAATGAAATATGTGGCGGACAGGGCTTAGCCAGGCTTGCCTCAAATCCCAGGACCGTGTATGGCCATCCTGGATCTCACCCCAAACAATGCCAGGCCGAGCCGTTGGACACCGTTAAGTCCCTAATATCAAGGCTATTACCTTCCTGGTATAGAAACGCCCGTTCTACTCCTATCCAGAATCGTAACTTGCCCTATCAAATTCTATTTTAACGGCTGTCTTCAACCTGATAAACCATGAAGTTCTTGCTAAAATAATTATGAAGAATCAGTCATGGGTAACTGAAATGCAATTGCAGAATCTAGTTTCCTTTTTTAAATTTGGGGGCTGGGATCCAGTACAAAACTACATTTGTCTAGCGTGGTTGATTCATTCTTTCCTACATTTGATGCTTGGCATATTATCTTCTGCAAAGATAATGGAAGATAAAGTGTTTCTCCCAACTATGCCACCCCACCCCTACCTTTAATCCCCTGAAAAATCGACAAATAAAAGGTATTTATGATCGGGGGCTGGCCCTCAGATTTTTGGGAGTCTTATGCCAGACTTTATATGGTCTTCTATAAATAGTTGAAAAAATTACTTGTAATGATTAAAAATAACGTTTTTAATACATAAAAGCATTCAAATTTACATTAATAATAGTTACATGTATGATTTGTAATTTTTTAAGGCAGAGGCGATGACTTATTCTACGGGCAAATGAATAATTTCATTCAAAATTACATTATAAAGTTTTTGGGCCTACCTTCGAAAAAAAAAAAAAAAAATGAGACTTAGGTAGTAGACGTAAGCTGAGGCCGCTCATACCTATGATAAAGAGATGTTGGGTTATGTGGAATTTAATTAATTATACTTTTTTCCTCGATAGCATCGGCATAATACGAGTTTAGTTGCATGTAGGGTTTATCAATATATTGAGTATTTTATTCATGTATATGCTTGCCCTAATAGTTCTACGCTTATAATGATTTGGGAGAGGATGCATTTAGTGTTGTATAAAGGGCTTTGGCCTTTCCATTGTCCCTCCCTAAAATAGAACCTCTAAGGTAATATGACATGGTTAAGTTACTTCGATTTAGAGTATTTTATTTTATTTTTTGCTGAGACAAAGACTGATATTGTAATATTTTTCTTTCTAGTAAAATAGTACAACACCGAGTGGACATAACTCTAAGATTGAGGATGAACTACCATATGTTTGTAGACTGTTGTGCACGTTTATTTTTTGATTTCATTTTACTTAAAATTGATCCTGTAATCAGGATGAAGGATTAATCCCTCCAAGAAAGAACTATTTGAATTTCCAAAAGAGAGCACATTTTATAGGTCTAACAATCTCTCCATAGTAAAAAGCTAAGGTTTAGGAAGCAACATTGTTCAAAGTTGAAGAATTGCAAATGCCAAATAGGATTTCTTTGGCAAGTGGAATAGAGTAGCCCTACCTACATATGGTCCAAACCCAATGTCGGTCGAAAATCTTGCAAGATAGCATGAAGATCTGTATATTTCCCATTCAGAATATTACAAAAGTTAGGAAAAGACATGTTTTGACTCAAATCATTGTTATTAATTACTGCTAGAGATGAAGATGCTTGCAGTACTCTTTTTTGTGCTTGATGCAGAGAATCATGACACCGAAAAGGGATCATGAGCCTTTTTCCGCGAAAAGACTTAATTTGGACTCAAAACATTGTTATTACTTCTTAGATATGAAGATCCTCACGGTAAAAGTTGCTACTCTTTCACGATTGATTAATAGAAAATATGATAAATGGAAATCTTGGCCCATTTTGATATTTCTCAAAGAGAACCTTCGCAATGAGTGGAGAAATAAGTCCAGATTCCCAACACTTTATACAAGTTTCCTTCATTGATTTACATGTATCGATCACTTCTAGAACTACTTCCCGAGGTATAATTGGCTCGTTGAGAAGTCTTCATTACAAGGGTATAACTGATAATAAACATTGAGATGATCTGTTCTAAAGGATTAAAATTAGATTTTTAGTAGATTTTAATAAAAGTTGATGAAATGTGTACTTAAAAATGCGTGGGACCAATAAAATATGTGGTTAAAATTGATTATTGATTTTGACTTGGATTAACATTTAGATTATAATTCCTACCAAACAAGGGCTAAATCTTGGCGCCACATCGTCCACGACTGCATACAAGCCATACTTTGAGGAAATGGCTTGTAATAAGGATCAAAACTTTGCTATTACGGGCTAGAGATGAAGATTCTTGCAGTTAAAGTTGCTAATTTTTGTTGTACTTGATGCATCAAAATTCTGATGAAATCGAAGGGGATTGTGGACCCTTTTATAAAAGTTGTGAAACGATATATATATTCGGAGGACCAAGGGCAATAGGGTTCCAATCCAATGATTAGTTGAAAGTTACATTTGCTGCATGTTGAGTAATATGTACATGGAAGAAAAGAAGCATTGAGAATTTATATATGCCTTGTTCTTGCTAGATTTGTGGAATCCTTATCATTGTGTAAAATCTTGCATCTGTATATATGTAGGGTGGTCCTTCTCACGAGTTGGGTCCAAGCTTAGAGCTTCTTCGAATAGTCTAAAGGATAGCAATATAATCGTAACTAAATACTATCATGTCATGATTATTTTACACTTGATTGGGCATGCAAAATGACGTGCCCTTGTGCTTGTAGTGAGCCCGAGATGACCCATACATGGCAAGGAATTTGAGCTGGCCAGGCTTTCCACCTTTTTTTGTGACTTATCTCGACCCAGTGGCCGGAGTGTGCATTGTCTGGTCTTGTGATTATTGTGCATTAATGTAATATGGTATGTGGAAATTTTATTCATAAAAGTGCAAAGTGAAACAACCTTTTCATGAAGATGAAGATTCTTCGTACTATTGTTCCTTGTCCTGATTTAGTTGTGGTTCTTGACGAGACAAATCACTCAAATTCTTCAATTTTTGCAAGTTTATAGCATGACCCCACTCCACTCCACCCCCACCCCCAGCCGGGTCACCCCCCAGTTCCTGGACCTTATAAAGATCAATCAGTTGCCACCTCTTTTGCACATATCAACTCTTCAGTTTCTCAACAGTCTTCTCTTTAGAGTCGAAGGCGAACAATCCCTCTTAAAATTATTTGTGCCTGTATTCATACGTTCTTCCATTCCTCACATTTTCTATAGTAACATTCTATTGTGTCATTCCCTTAGTGTTTAACTTTCCGAACTTAATTTGTCATTGAAGTTTTCATCTTGCAAGAAATAATTAATGGCATCTAGCTCAATGTCATCCCATTCCTTGAGCACTTGGACTGCTCAGGAGAACAAGGCCTTTGAGAAAGCTCTGGCCGCGTACGACACTAACACGCCTGACCGTTGGGCCAAGGTTGCAAGGGCTGTCGGAGGAAAAACCCCAGAAGAGGCAAAGCGGCATTATGAAATTCTCGTGGAAGATGTCAAATACATTGAGAGTGGCCAAGTGCCCTTCCCCTACTAAAAGCCTCCATCGAGACGAGGACTAGAGGTAGTATTACATCCCCATCAGTCTCTTACCAAGAACTATATATACCAAATTCGACTTTGCATAATGATCGAAACACAATATACACTTAAAAGAAGACCCATCACAAATGTAATGATCACGGTAACCCTTCGAGTAAAGAGTATATAGAGTCAATTCAAGTCACCTTCTAATTTAAGTCATTTATAGTTTTACTTACCTAGTTTGTATTGCTTCCATTCTATATTTGGCTGAGTATCATCAATCCTCTTAGTTTTTCAATGCATGTTGAAGAACTTAGACATGCATCA
>CAIGRB010082932.1:7463-21929 GCA_903798255.1 Fraxinus quadrangulata | reverse complement strand
TCATTTTTGTTCTCTGTGTGGATCACCATTGGAGGCTGGACATTTGGACAGCTTGGATTGCAGATCGTGTTCGTTCCAGTTAAATAAAAAGTAAAGGAGTTTGCAAAAATCAACAAATGTATAATTTCTATTACAATTTCTATCTAAATACAATGTAGATCCTTGTGTGGAAATTGAAAATTGTTTATTTTTCGCTGCGCATGTTTAAGTAAATTCCCAACATTGGGGGTTGAAATGGAAGAAATAGTGGTTTTTTTTTTCTTCAGACAGAGCTATGAGCTCCGCAATTTTTTCTGTGGGAGCATCAGTGAGGCTCATCGGCACCCGTTGATGATGAGCGACTCACAAACCCATTGTACTTTAATTTTTTTTTCTTTTTCTTAATTTTCTTAATGTGCTATAAAATGGATTTATTTCTCGCGTATTGATAGTATATAATTGGTTATTTGGGTTTCTAGATATTATGCATTATTCCATAATTTTTTGTATGAGTTATTAACATTTGTAATTATTGCATGATGGAGTACACCCTGTATGTTAGATTGGAAGATCATTTAGGAAAAGTTACATCCAATACTTTCAAGCTTCAAGAAAGTTATGCAAGGACTTGATGATGAACATGCACATCTATTACGTTGTTCTTGCNCGACCATATTTATAATTAATCTTTTATCAAATTTACTATCAAAACAACCAAGATTTATAATTTGATTTATTTGAACTGTATATCGTTAGTTAAATGAGTTTCGAGTCTAGTCTAAAAAAATGATTTTTATCACGTTTGCTAATATTTCAAGTGAAATGGACATCGTAACTTTTATGTTTAATTTAAGAGCGAGTTCGATAGAATTCTTCTAAACTCATTTATTCCGAACTAATTTTTAATCACACATTATTTCAATAAAATAATTTTATAAGTAGATTTATAATTTTTTTTTAATCACACATTTTTTGAAAATTTACAATTTATTCTCAAAAAGGTCACATTGAGGGGTACTCTTGTAAAAGCTTGCAAGGACTTGGAAGTTTTTATTTCTCCATTTCAAAATTCAAAAGGTTAGATTCCTCCAATCGATGAAAGATAAAAAAGCGAAAAAGCAGTAGCCGTTTCAAATGACATCTAGACAATTTTACCCTCACAAAACTTCCTTATTTACATGTCATTAAATGTCACTCTCAGGGTATAACTTCCAATATCAGGGTCAATAATTGAAGCACGAATATCAATGCAACGCTCTTTCTTGGCACATGAGAAGGCCCAATGAATTTTCACTTTCTAAATAAAACAAAAAATATATATAATAATAATAATAATAATTGTAGGTGTTGCAGATATGGATGTAGAGACTATCCCCACCTTTATGGCAGGTGGACGACCATAAAGGAGACGAGGTGCCCTGATGCATCATTGGCAAACATTGGATAAGTGCAGTGTCAAAGATGTGTATGCTATCCTCGACGATCCTCAAGTGAGTACTATATTTTTGCGATTTATATTGTATGTTTATTTATTGGCTCAATACATGACCATCAATTTCTTAAAATGCCAATATGTCAGCTTAAAGATCATATTGAGTTAACGACATCAGTGGAGGATGATCTGACATACATGTACGAATTGTCCATTTCACCTACAAGATGATCCATTATCCGATTCCGTTCCGAATAGAGAGAGGTTATGTTTATTTAGTTATTTATGTTTTTGTGTTGTATAGGACTTGACAGTTGGGAGAGGGGTAGAGCCGAGATGGGGAAAGAAGTTGTACAGGGTGTATGCATCTGTATATTCAAGTGGTAGAGAACTCACGCTACTTTGCAGTTGAGATCATATTTGATGAGTCGACGATTTACGTTTATGAACTCTATCATGGCTATCTTACACATCTGTGCAACTATTGCGTAGGAAAACCTTACTAATACAAAGCTAACGAGTATGCACCATAGCATCGCATTTGTCATACTTACGTGGTCGGGAACCTCTGGTAAATGGTATTCTAGTTGTATGTCAACATTTAGAAGTATGGGTCCTATTTCAGGTGGCAACAAATTATTAAGTGAAAGAATGTTGTTGGGAAGTTCCATTCCACTTCATTTGGTAGGGAAAATATAGTTTCGGCATACTCTTCTTTCCAAAAATCAGATGTGTAATAAAAACTGCATAATGCGAAAGATGGAAATCCTCTATGCATAGCTACTACGAGTATATGCGCTCATGAAAAACTCTTCGATTGAAACTTTCTACACGTACATGTTTTATTATTCGAGTCTACGATATATCCTACATTAGTTCCATCTCTCACGGAGAAGCGAAACTGGTCCAATTGTTTCACATATACCTTTTTTCACGACCTTGAGTGTAAGAGTTTTTCTTCCATAGCATGCTTATACACATTTGTGATTCTAGATATCTATCATGAAACCATACATGCAGCTTCGTACGAATGTGCTCGATTATTGCAAGAACTAGTAACTCTTGATCGTTCTTGAATAATAATTTGAGTGACTCCACATTATTTGATGTCATCATATTGTATCGACATCCTATAAAATGTGACCTTACCTAGAGTTCAATCCTCCATTTCATTATTAAATACTCACATGTATCATTTGATTTATATCTATTTCGATCATGTACTTATTGAACTCTTCAAAACTGTATGCCTCCACAGCTCTCCTAAACAACGCAACAATTCTAAATCTCCGATACTTTGTCTTCAAGTTGGCTTGTATATGGTATATGCAGTAACCAGTGTGTGGATTGAGAAAAACTTCAATGATATCGTTTATTATAGCGTTCATTCGAACAATTACATAGGAATTGTTCTTGACATTCCCAATTACTTCCCTCAACTTTGTGAAGAACTATTCATCACAGATCATTATCGCTATCGACTATATCGAATGCAAGAGGATAAATTTGAATGTTTGCATCTTGACATATAACAATAATCAACTTGTCTTCGTATCTAGATTTTAGGGATGTACCATCAACTAGAATTGGAGTCGCATCAAATTATGAAATCTTTGAATGCATTGTCCAATAATCATGATAAAATACTTGAGCGGTTGTCGTCTTAGTCTCAATAAAGTACTCCTAACAATTATTAGTTATTTCCATGTTATGAAAATACTTGACTAATTTAGCATAACTATCATTGGTTGAACGTTTTAAATCCTCCAAAGCACATTCTTTTGCCTTTCAAGCCTTTTGGTAGCTCGTAATCATCCCACACTCTCAACGAATGTTTTTAATGATATCTGAAAGTTTGTGAATCATCCGTAGGTATTGAAACTTGTTCATCATGTGTCAGTCAATAAACCATGATCTTTTTTTTTTGTGATCATTTCGACGAATACCCACTAGAAAATATGTTTTCATACATATTTGCGAACTGCAAAGAATTCATTTGTGATCATCTTCATTGCTTGCGAACGCCAACTGCAATTGTCGTGTATACAGATAATTGTGTAGGTAGTCTAGTTTGATTTCTTCACTTTGAACTCAAAATTGTGTTTCAGTGCAATCATGCGCACAGCTTCCTGAAGATCTTTTTTGGTGTCAAACTGTTGCTCTATTAGCAAATCTTCATGATTGGAAACCTCACGCAAAGAATTAGAAGGCCGTGTACTCAATCCAGCCTTTGAGTTTCATCCCACTCATTTCTCCAAGTAGATAAAGAAATTAGATCCTGGTTTGTAATTGGAGTTTTCTCCTTGAACTACTTCGAAAGTATGTACATAAGTGAAATCATGTTGTATAGCAACTATATTTATAATAATCACTTCATCCTCATCGACTACCTCTATCGTATTCCAAAAATCATTTACATTACGATCCCCTCCATCGGATTCTTCGTGTCTACTCTTGGGAATATTCTTCTCCACTAAAGTTACACAAGGAGGAGGAGTCTGATCTTTGTTAAGTTGAATTAGCCACATCATTTACACTTAGAAATAATCTTTGCTGGTGAAATCGTTGAATGCTTGTTAAATAGAGATTCCAAATCCATATCGTACTGAGAGGGGATCAACGTTGAGGAGGTTTTGTAAATCATGATACATGTCCTTATATGATGTAACCGATATATTAAAATTCTTGAATTATGTAACGTAGTGCTATTTGGGTTTTATAAAATTAACGTGTTAGTAATTTTTTTTTTTTTAAAAAAAAGACAGTGTGATATGTTTATATATATTAAATATTAAATTATAAAGTTTTATCATGAATTAATTACTACAGCAGTAGATAATCCTAAGTTACTTTGACAACATCACGGGGCTCATTGAGGAATAGTTCTTGCATTTAAATGTGATGTGTGCATGTAACGTTATGAATAATTATATAAAAGGAAAAAAAAACATTTGTTACTTAAATTATGATTACAATTTCCCTCTAAATTGATAATTAACCATAATTAACTTTACGTTTGTATGCACTTTATATTCTAAGTAAATAAGATGATAAAATGCTTGTCGATTTTCAAGAATTATCTTAAGTAGTTATTTTTATTAGTAATGATCTTTATTATTAAATGTCAAATTATGCATGTATTTAATTATGTCTATCATATCCATTGTCAATACTTTCAATATTTTGAAGGTAAATTATTACTTCAATTAAACATTTTTTTTTTTATAAAAAAAGTACCACATTACAATTATATATATTGAAAGATTTGAAATGATAAAGCAATGAATAATTATTTTATTGAAGAAATTTTTTGAATTACAATTTCTTGAATACAAAGAAAACTTTAGAATACAAGAAAATCTTAAACTTTCTTGAAAATATTTTATCTCCCGCTAAAAACTCTTAAAGGAGTCTTAAAGGATTGATCTTCTTATATATTTGAAATTTCAGATTCGAAATCATCTTGAATTGTTTTGAAGGAATCTTGAAAAACGATAAAGTCTATGATTAAAGGACAATAATGAGTGACTTGTCTATCTGCCACTTTAATTTTGTTGACTTTCTCCTAACTTTTTGAATAATGGAACCAACTTTTCTAAAGTTGTTTTAATAAATTAAAAGATCTTTTATTAAAGCCACCTTATTAAAGTTTGAACCTTATTCATCTTAGTAACTAAGTTTATATAGTCATTTTGAATTCTTTTGAATTTCTTGAGCAATCAGCTCATCAATATCTAGCCCATGGCACATATATTCATTACTTTGTGCATAGTTTGTTTCTAAGTTTGATTGAGATGAGTCATCTTGATTTCTTTGAAGAGGCTTTGGTCAAAGAAGAATTTTCTCTTAGACAATTGCTAATTCCTTAGACTTTTCTGTAAGAAAATCGGTGTGTTTTTTTTGTTCTTTCTTTGAGATTTTTGGCACATTGATGCTTCTTTGTTTTTGAATCCATGAATTAACGACCTTAGGACAGTAGTTTGGTTTATGAAATTTTGATCACCATTTGATTTTGAATCTACGAAAAATCTTTTTAACGTTGAATCTGGAGTCTGGCTTTTGAATGATATGAAAGTCCCAGCAGAAAAGCCATGAGACTTTAAGATTGAAAGAGAACTAGAATAAAAGATTTTTTTGAGGCTTTAAAATCGATTTTGCTTCATTTTTGCAGTGTTCGGATCCTTGACGAGTAAGACTGGGTAAATTTTTTCGTCAAATCCAAAATATTTGAATCATCTTTGAAACCATTTTGAAAAGTTTGAACGACAAGCTCGATTAAAAAGAATAAATCAGGAATGAGTCATTAGTCTAGAATAGAAGACATTGAACCAAGCGTCCTTTATAGTCAAAATAATTGAAACAAGACTCGAATGTTTCATCTTTTGATAAACACATTCGTTTCTCATCATATGAGTTCTGTCTCCAATCTTCGTAAGACAAAATTCTTTGCATTGAAATTTTTGAAAAATCTATTTGCTTTGGTTTTTGAGGGCTTGGAGTGTGAATTATTATGACTGATCTAAATTTAATAAGGATAACTTTATCATAAGCTCTTGATTTTTTATGTTTCTAGACATGAAATGAAATTGAGAGGGAAATAAATCTTAAAGACATTCATCACGGGATGAATATATGTGTACCCACGAGGTTTTCATTTCTAACACGGGTAATTGAATTGATTTATTAAAATAATGGAAAGATTTTGAGAGGTTTGTTTCTGGTTTTGCTTTGAACTGCTTTTTCAAAGAGGGTTTTTTATGCAAGGGTAGTTTTTTGAGATGTGGAGGAGCATTGTTCTTCTGCTCCTGAACCATGAAAAGAACCTTGAAGGTAATTGTCAATTGAGTGTATTGGAATTGAAGATTTTTTTTCTTATTCTTCTTTGAAAAAGAATCTATTAAAACACTTATTCTTGTTTTCTCTTAAGAAGATTTCTTTTGCAAAAACTCTCTTGTTAAGAAGTTTGCAAGAAAATTTGATTTACCTCGTATATATAGAATTTTGAAATCAAAATATGATAAGATAGCTTGCCAACTTGCAAATATTTGCTTTGAAACAATGTTTTACTTACGTCTTTTTGCAAAACGTCTGTTGAAGATTTACAATTTATTTTTAAAATAAATTTTTTATTGATTAAATTGTAACGACCTAAAACTTACCCTTTCAGCCGTTAAATATATATCGTAAAAATAGAACTTTCATAAAAGATAATTATCCCCAAAGTTACAATAATTAAAAATAAAACATTTTTTAATCATAAATTTTGAATTTTTAAAAAAATTCATAGATTATCTCCTCTATATTATACCACTAGTGTCAATTTCCAAACTCCAATGTCTCGACTTCAATTACCTAAAAGGGAAAAATCATAAATAATGAGATAAAATCCCAATAAATGAGCCACATAAATCATAATTCTTATTTAAAATTTATGAATTCTTAACGTACATAGGGAGACGGGGATTTGAAATCGAACTTAGGTGGCCATAATTTCCATACATAATCATAACATATATAGGAAGCACGGGAATTTAGATCCGAACTTCATTGCTATAATTTAGTGCGGAGCGCTACTAAACTCCGATACTTTAAACTTAAACATATATGACACATATCATATTCATAAATCGAATTACGTATTTTAAAGTATGAAAAACGATCTAACATACAACGTATGATTATACTTACCTCGTAAATTTGAAGAGGACTTTATAAAACACGTATTAAAGAACTTGACATCAAACAATTATTTATGAACTGTGTGTAGTATGGGACACACACACACACACACACATGTATGTATGTAATTATAGTAATCATATAACTTAAATCAATCAACCATTATTACATATAACTATGCATACATAGGCGTATGTGATTATAGTAATATTATAATTTAACTCAATTAACCATAATTATACATATATAGAAGCACGTAATTGTAGTAATCATACAATTAAATCAATCAGTTATAATTATATATTATAGTAATTACATATTTTAAATCAATATGTCATAACCATATATAATTATATACATATATAGACACACGTAATTATAGTAGTACTATAATTCAAAATCAAGTAATTATAATTATATATTCACACATATATGATAGTTTACTTATTTAGGAAAGAATCTTCCTAATTTATCTTTCACGTATAATATTCATATCATATGTATATATACAATGTATAGTTTAGGAAATTACACTTGTAGTCCCTCAACTATTGGTCAATATGCATTTTGTACTACCTTATCTAATTAAACTAGTCAGCACTTAAAATTTGAGGTCAAATATGTCATGCTAGAAAAAAAAAAAGAATTGGAAGCAAACAAAATTGAAGTCAGACGATGGGTGACTTCATGTATTAAACCAATTATATAATCAAATCCATTTCATTCAATTCATAATATACACACAACATATACAGATAGAGAAGCTGAGAACGGAGAGAAAGAAAAGAGGAAAGAAAAGAGAAAAAGAAAACATAAAGATGAGGAAGAAGAAGAAAAGGAAAATAACAGCATAAGTGATTTAAGGAAACAAGAAAATTGCTCAAGTATATAAAGATTAATATTTTGCATCGCCTATTGGAGTTACTTAAAATGGTTAATTGTTAATATAAACATTATATCACATTTCAGGCGGCGATATGCATATCGGAATAGCTTATCAGCCAAACTAATCGCCACGTAAATAGTTTGTGAGCGGANATGTATTAGTTATGAGCAGTGGCGGACCCAACACCAAAGTTCAGCACGGGTGGTCTAACTGTTGATCCGACAGGACAAGAACCCTTCGAATGTCCTCCATCCTTCTTTATTGTAACTCTTCCTGCCACTGCTATTGCTTTATCCTGCAAAGTTTTCTTAGGAGTGAGTTGAGAAAACTGAAGGAATCGATTACCAGATTCACTACACAGCTAAATCCTATAATATTACAATGCAACAGCAACAAAATCGCACTAGGACTCTAATCCAATAATCAAGAAAAAAAAACTAGTTCACGTTTAATAGATTATAAAACTATATCAATTTTAATCCCAGAAGCCGCCTCATGTTCATTCTTCCCATCTTAGTTGACCCGAAAAGTAGCTCTCTACCTTGCTCATGTGTTAATACAGAAACATTACACCCAGTAAGTTTAATACTTAAAATCGATGTTAAATGGCTTCAGAAGCCAGTGGCTAGATATCAATTTCAACCTTACATTTTTCCTAAATAGATTCTTATAAAGCATAGCAAATCAAGAAGTAGATTACACGATTGCTAATCAAATAACAAATTCTTATAGATATATATACAAAATTGAAAGGTCATGAGTATATCACACATTATAGAAATCCCAATTCACTGAAGTATGCATAAAATTCCACTAGCGATTAGCAAACTTAGGAATTTAGGTAGCAATAACATTCCTGATTCACTCATTTATTACCAAATTTCCTATAGCAACAAAAAATTTCTAGATTAAAAATAAAATAAAATTGGATCAAATCTTTAGCCACTAACTTCATATAAGTCGTTAATCAAAACAAAGTGGGAAAGGTAAATCCATGAATTATAACTAAAGCAAAAAATTGTAGAATCATGAAGTTTCTACTAACTATACGTAATCAAATTAATTAGACTAAATTGCCCAAACAGTTCTTTTACGACTTACAGATGGATGAACACGGAGAAAGGCGTGAAAGGAATACCTTTAGTGGATAGAAGCATCGTAATGAATCATCCAACATCGCTGGCAGCATAGCAGGGAGAACTGAGAAGGAGAAGCGGAGAACCGACCAAAGTGACGAAGTTTGAAAGAGTAAAGGGTTTGGAGACGTTTCACGTTTGGTAATTGTTAACAGTAAGCTACTGGGTAATGGGTATTATCCATCCCATGAACCATGGATTTGTCCATTATTGGGCCTAATATTTTAAAAAAGGCCCAACTCTCTTCAGCCCAAAACAAAACGGCTAAAACTTTAAAAAAAAAAAAGTGCCCAAATTCAAAAATTTCATCTTCTTCCGGCTCTACAACTGACACAGATGTTAAGATAAGCTCTTTGATTACCCGATGGTATTGATTCTATTGGAGACTTCGGTGGATCTAGTACAAGCGATCGCGTCCCCTCATCGGGTGCTGGTTCCGCCCCTGATTATGAATGCCCAATGTCCATGATTTAATGAAAATTATGATCCCCATGTTTACACAGTTAAGAATGCTCCATGTCCAAATTATTTCATTTATAGTATTATGTTCAAAGGAAAAAAAGTTAATGTAAATTGTTTGAATTAAAAAATCGTATTATTCATTCTAATTTTATGCTGTTGTAATTTTAAAATGAAATGAAATTAACAAACATTGTTTGGATTAGTGCTGACTCTTTGTTTCAGTAAAAAACTTAGGACATGTTATCTTTACCGTTTTCAATCTGTTTTTTGTTTTCGATTTTTCAAAATAGTAAAAACGCGTTCTCTTTCCTATTTTCGAAAATGCGTTTTTGAAAACAAGTTAAAAATTTACAAAGAAAACCCAAAACGACAAGTTTGACGTTTTGGGTATTTTCAGTTATAATCAATTCAAAATTTTCGAAACGCGTTTTAGGTGTTTTAAAACAATTTTTCAAAATACCAAAAATAACACATTTTCAACAATCTCAAAATGGACACTCAAAATATGAAACCCAAAATGAATTCAAAACTCAAAATACAAAATTGAAACACAAAGAGAATTGTCCCTTAGCATCTAAGCAATTCTGTTTTTTGCAAGGTCTGTGTGGAATTCAATGCATTCTGATTGAAAAGAACTATTTTGTTAAATTAAAAAAAAAATGTTAAAATAGTTATGATACCACTTCGTTGGGTTTCATAGCCTTACATCTCATGGATATTTCTCCCTTGATATTTTTGCACAGATGGACAGCAGATTTAATTGTTGAAGTTAATATCATGTAATACCCTGCAACCTTTTCCTGACGAAAATAGTTCTGTGTCTTTTTAAAGTTTTAAAACTTTTAATAAGCAAAATAGCTCTACTAAATTAGAAAATATTAAATTCTCACTAACTTTACAAACCTTGCATAAAAGAATTATTTAGATGCTAAGCTTTTATCGAAACAAAAATATATTTCACTAAACAAGAATTATTTAAGTGCTTTTACAGTGTAAATGAAAGAGATGCACTTCAAATTTACTTCGAATTCTTTGCGACAATTCTACTTTAATTTGTCTGATATTTTGATGACAATCATTAATATTCGGACCCCATTGATATTCTAGCAGTCAATCCTCATTATCTGGATCATTACACATCAACAACTCTAACTCAAAAAATTTACATTAATTTTTTCCTTCTCGACATTCAAATGGCATGAAATGGCATATAAATAATATGATTCAACACTAATTGAAGTAGCTTACATTTATTTTTGGTCCTTCTGGCATTCCAATGGCATAAAAGAATAAACAGAACAATATGATTCAACCCTAATTCAAACAATTTATCTTAATTTTGTTTTTCCATTTAAAAATAACAACAGCATTGACTTATAAATAGAACTGTGACTCGGCTCTAATTCAAACAATATACATTATTTTTCCTTTTCTACATTCCAACGGCATAAAACAATAAATGAAATAATATGCCCTCCGTTCATTATGAACTTCGAATACAAGGGGGATGATAATTATTACTAAACCTTGGCCATTGTACAGTCTGAACTATGTATATATACTTGGGGGATCATAGTATTCTTAATGATAAGGATATGCAAGTCAAAATGAACCCCAAATGTATGCAGGGTAGATTTTATAAAAGATCGCAATTTTGCAATAAATTTTGGGTATGAATTTCCATAGACATATTGATACTACTAGAATGATTTAGTTATTCTAGTGAATATGTTTATTCACACTTTACATCAATGCGTGTGCGATGAGTGCGCACCACGAGCAGGTACAGAATCTGGTGTCCTCTGGCCTAACATCTTACATTAAAGATTATTTAGATGTATCTTTTGGCTCTCTCACTCCCCTCTGTGAAACATTTTCTTCTTCGTGATTTATGGTTCATCATACTTGATAAAATCAGTAGGAAGAGTCTGTAATAGTTCAGATCGAAGGTTTACTGTATTGTACTGAGTGTTCTAAGAAAAGAATCTGAGTGATTCTTATGAGTAGTAGACTTCTGTGTCTAATCTGAGTGGCTTGGAGTGAGATCTAGGTGGAGAATATATAGTTCGATCTGTGTGATTCTCCAAAGATAAGTCTCCGTGACTTGATTCTTGTAATATCTTGGAACATTTTTGTATCTTGGCTGCCGGTTTTGGCTTTATAGTGCAACCGAGCTTTATCTATTTATAATGGATGCTCAACAGGGAATTAGGCGTTAGAAGTGGTCGTCGAACTTCTGGGGCTACGGCCGAAAAATTCTTATGTTGATTTTTCATTCTTGCACTTTATGTTTATGTTCTGTTAATTAGGTTTTTGATCTTAGCTAATCCATATTGATGTGGAGCTTTTTCAGCATATTCAGGAACTTTTCGAATTGATCATCGAACTTTTTCTTCTGCAGTTTTTGTAGAAAAGATAGTGGTAGTATAAATTCTTTAGTAGGATCAATATTCTTAACCTTGGACCCTCCGATGCTCTTCTTGTCTCAACTTCTTTGTTTTGCTCAGATTTCTCAAATTGCTCCTCAACCGTGGTTTGCACTTTTTCTTTTGTAGCAACTGTTTTCTTTACATTAATCTCTGGTAGTTGAACTTCACTACGGGTAGTTATTGCCCCAATTTGTTCTTTCTCCACAACCTTCACTGCCATTACCTGCTGTTTAGGATTTATCTCAGTGTCACAGGCAATGCTCCTGATGGTCTTTCTGAAAGGACTTTCGCTATTTGTCCCAATTGCGTTTTTCTTATATCGCAAGTGTACGATATCGTAACAAGTAATATAGTGGACATTTGAATCCGGATTATTTTTCCCACGAGAACTATACTTTAAGACTTAATATAATTTTTCTAACTCCTATTTGACAAAAGCAAGTAAATAATTATGATGATTTTTCCTAACTACTTTTGACTAATTGAAAATATATATAAAAAAAAAAAGAAGAAGCAAACAACGGATAAATAGAGAAACAAATATGTAATGAATATTAGGGCATAACAATTTCATCTATTGATCACCTTTATTCTTAATTCAAGATTTATAACCTAATGTAATGTTTGATCGAATTCTTCTATTGTATTCAATTTACACCTCTCGAGTTTTCATTGAGACTATTTAACTAATTCAATTCCATATCTCTATGCGAATCAATTTTAGTTAAACGAAACACTAGTTCTAAGAATTCAAATTATGACCGCAATAATTAATATAGGTATCTCTACATGTTATACTAATTTACCGAATTTTACTATATGGTCTAAATATCAAACTCACATCTCGATTCGTAAGAGACTCACATAATCATTAAATTAGTGATTAAGTAATTCAATACATTGAACTCATAATAAAACCAACACATATAAGAAAAAACCTCAAAAATCCTGAATAAAAAATAAAGGATCACAAGTCGACTACATTGTTTTCCTTAATATGAAAATTAGTTGCTCATACTGTAAAAATAAAAACACGTAAAAGTGGAACGACATCACCAAAAATTAACGAAACGTGAATTGTTCGTTTCTCCTTTCTTTTTTTCTTTTCCTTTCTCTCATCTTCTCTCTACATTTTTTCTCTCTTTTCTTCTTTTTTCTTCTCTTTTTCCTCTTGCTTCAACCGATGTCTTCTTTTTCTTTTTATCTGTGCCTTTTTTTCCCTTTTTCTTGTGTGTGTCTCCTTTTCATGTTTCTCTGTGTGTGTGTGTGTGGAAAATTTCATGAATCAGGTATTATCTATCATGAAATCAAAAATCAGGCCCCAAGTTTTAAAATTGCAAAAATCAAGTTTTCCATGAATTAATTAATTATATTCCACAATTATTATATTAAATTAAATATTAAACTGTAATATAATATAATAAACCCACCCACCCCCACTTCTCCCTCCCCTACTGTTCCCGCGACTACTCCTGTTACCGATGACTGTTTTTCGGTCGCGCTTAATTTCGACAACTATTCCAATGACCGTTCCGTCGTCGTTTAAATCCGGTAACTGCTCCGATTCCGAGGTCACAGATATCTTATAAAGTGATTAAAAATTTAACTTTAGATCACAATTTATCAAATTAATTGATCACAGATTATTTCGAAGTCACAAATTCAAAAATTTATAGGTCACAATTGACTCCATTGGTCACTAATCAAAAAAATTAAAGGTCACAAATATTTAATTGATCACAAGTTAAAAAAATTATAGGTCACAGAGATCACATATTTCAAAATTTATTGATCACGGATTATATTTTGAGTCACAGATTAACAAATTTTAAGGTCATGGACCACATAGTTGATCACATACACCTAAACACCTGTCCCCCAATCCGAGTACACCACCAATACTTGGCCACAGATCGACCAAATAGTTGGTCTCTTCATCCCATCTGCCCGCCGCCGCCACCTCCACCTCCACAACTACCCACAACAATAACACCACCAACACCCACCACCCAAAACACCACCGTCGCTGCCTACACAGCACCAACGTCGCCCCATCACAACACCACCACAACCACCACCATAATAATAAATCATTGGTCACAGACACACCCAATCTCATCTTATCCTGCCACGACCACCCCACCGCCACGCACACAACAAAAATCTCAGTCACCACCAAATCCAACAAAACCACAGCCTCAAATCCCCAAAAAAAATCCCCAAATCCGTCGGCATAATTACAACCCAACTATTCTGAGACATTTTCTGCATTGCCAAACCTCGCCACATACCTATCGTCGAGCCACATCTACCTGTAACAGCTCGATTGCGACGCTGCTGCAGCGTCGCATCATGTAGCTTCGTGGCACTGACCGCAGCGTCAATGCTGCTGCGACGCTACCATTCGTTGCCAATCATAGGGGTGGGGGGGAGAAGAGACGGAAGATGGATGGAGGGACGGAG